>JAOWBW010000909.1:467143-501531 GCA_026119855.1 Campanula takesimana
TTTGATGACATGGATGATGAAGAATTTGCTTTGTATGTGAAGAAATACGCCAAGTTCAGGAAGAACAACAGATCTCAATTCCATCCAAAGGCCTGCAAAGTTTGTCCCTCCTATAAGATTCAACAAGACTGCAGATCCTAAGAAAAGGGATGACTTGGTCTGTTACAACTGCAGACAGCCAGGTCACTTTGCTTCAAGTTTCCCCAAACCGCGTTATGAAGCCGCACCAGCAAAGAAACCATTTAACAAGAAGTTTGTCAAGAGAAGAGGAATGGTAGCTGATCAAGGGGATCAACCGCTGACATGGATGGGATCTGATTTAAATGAAAGTGAAGATGAAGATGAAATAGCAAATCTATGTCTCATGGAATTGGAAGAAAAGTTTGAAATTGACGGAAAGCCTTCCACTGCCAAATCAACAAATGAAGTCAGTTTCACTAAGGACTCTTGAGACTAGATCAAGCAAGGCTCCTACAACACCAAAATACATTCCTGAGGTTCAAGCAGATCAAAGCCATGATGACCAGGTACTTGAATGAGCTAATATTATTTGTCAACAACACACTGTGCTCAAAAGAGCATATAAATTAATGGATGCGGAACTTGAAGATTCCCAAAGAGAATGCAAGTCCCACAAGGAGGAAATTGAAAAACTCAAGTTCCAAATTGCTGGGATATCATTAATTAGGGAAGAAAACCTCTATCTGAAGGATAGATCTGAGGCACTTCTAACCCAAATCCATGATCTTACTGCACAAAGGGATGACCTTCAAAAAGTGACCGATGTGTGGACTAAGTCTGGTGTCACTGTGGAACAAATCTTAAATTCACAAATTCCTACTACGGATAAAAGTGGATTGGGGTTTAAACCAGTGATGGGTGCAAGTGTCCTTGCCTCTGTGCTGAAGGTGGTGTGTTACCCAATGAACAAACCAAAGAAATTCCTAAAGTTAATCATACTGGTAAAAAGGGCTCTAAACAAGAATTAAAAAGCAAAATTATTTCTTTGAGTATCCTAAAAACCAGACTGGGAGAGATTCAAAGTGGAAAGAAAAATCCACAGCGGCTGATGCTGATAAGGTTGTATTGAGTGATGAAACCGCTCCTAGCCAGTTCAAGGAAATTCCCATCATTTTTCCTAAAGCCGCACCTAAGAGGAAGGTTGAGCTCAAGAAGGTAATCTTTGTCAAAACCAAAACCGCTGACCCGGTAAAACATGAGAAACTGAAGGTCAGTAAGGGGTTTGTAAAACCGCAACCTAAACCAGGATTTATTCATTGTGCTGTTTGTGCCGATTATGGTCATGGTGCTGGTCATTATCTTTTAAGGTTCACACCCAATGCCAAGGGACATAAAAATCCTATGGTCAAACATGTGTGGGTCCCAAAGAGCTGCTAACCCTATGACCCAAGGAATAAGGGGGACCAAAATCTTTCATGTTTATTTTTCAAATTTTATGCTTTATGGATGGTTATGCAAAGAAGAAGAAGGATCTTTAGTACTTGGATAGTGGTTTCTCACGACACATGACCAGAGATAATGAACTTCTTTGTGATACCATTAGTATGAAAGGCCCCCAGTAGTGTTTGGCAACAACAAGAAAGGAGAAACCGTAGGATATAGAGCAATCAAACGAGGAAAGGTGACTATTGAAAATGTGTCACTAGTAGAAGGACTCAAGCACAACCTTCTCTCTATATCTTAGTTTTGTGACAAAGGAATGAACTGCACTTCACTTCAACAAACTGCTTCATTAAGGATGCATCTTCCGATGTTACACTACTGACTGGCCACAGAACAGGTGATGTGTATATGCTATATTTGAGTAATATTGTTTCTATTGCTGACCTCTGTTTTGTAGTAAAAAAATATTAGTAAAAGCAGCTGGTTATGGCATAAGCGGCTTAGCCAGTTGAACTTCAAGTATCTAGCAAAACTGCAAAGGGACGGTCTCGTCAAAAAGACTACCGAAAGTGGCTGATAACCATGATAAGAAATACAAAGCATGCCAGCTTGGTAAGCAGCCCAAATAGTCATTCCCCAGCAAAACCGCGCCTTCAATGAACCGCTGCTTCACATGGATCTATTTGGACCTGTCCCATCCGCAAGTATAAGAGGAAACCACTATACCTGGGTAGTTGTTGATGATTATTTAAGATATACATGGGTGGAAATGATGGCCTCAAATGATGATACTTATGGCATCGTAACCGCTCTCTTTAGACAGCTCCAAACTCAGAAATTGGATGACATCATTGCTGTGCGTTCAGATAATGGAACTGAGTTTACAAACAATGGTGTTGCCCAATATTGTGATGATCATGGAATTGATCACAACTTCTCTTCCGCTGGGGTCCCACAATAAAATGGAGTAGTGCAAAGAAAGAATAGGACTTTGATTGAAGCCGGGAAGACTATGATTGCAGAAGCCAAGCTTCCCAAGTACTTCTGGGCCGAAGCAGTTAATACAGCTTGTTTCACTCAGAACCGCTCCCTCATCATCAAAGTCCACAAAAAAACTCTGTATGAATTGTGGAGAGGTAGATCACCCAACATTGCCTTCTTCAATATATTTGGATGCAAATGCTACATCTTGTACAATGGCAGAGAGCATCGAGGTAAATTTGATGTTAAGGCCGATGAAGGCATTTTTGTTAGTTATTCTAAACACTCTAAAGCTTTTCGTTGTTTCAATAAGACTTCATTAAAAATTGTAGAGTCTTCCCATGTTACATTTGATGAACATGATCTTCTTGAGCCATATATGGCTCCAAATGTTTCTGATAATTTTAGTGATTTTGAGACAGGTAGAAATTATCCTAATCATTTAGCCGCAGATGACCAACCTACTCAAACCGCACCATCAGGTTCTCCAGCCGCACCCAATCAAACCGCAAGTGGTGTTGCTACAGAACCGCTGTCTTCTGACCCCATTCAAACCCTTGAACCAGTTCCAATCATCACTTTCAATGAAGATTTCAATGATTATCAAGAAGAGTCTCCTCTAGAAAATCTTCAAGAAATAGTGGTTCATGAAGACCTCCCTCTAGAAATTAATGAGCATAGAGACCATCCAACTTCAAATGTTATAGGTCCTATTAGTTCTGGTGTTCAAACAAGAGGAAGCTTAACTCATAGAGATGACCACAGTTGTTCTCAACTGCACTGTTATCTCAAATGGAACCGATGAAGGTTGATGAAGCTCTAAGTGATCCAAGTTAGGTAACTGCAATGCAAGAAGAGCTCAATCAGTTTGAAAGATGCAGAGTTTGGACTCTAGTTCTAAGACCCAGAGATCACACTGTAATTGGAACAAAATGGGTATACAGAAACAAGATGGATGAAAATGGTACTATAACTAGAAACAAGGTTAGGTTGGTTGCTCAAGGTTATAGGCAAGAAGAAGGGATAGATTATGATGAAACCTTTGCCCCTTTAGCTAGACTTGAAGCCATTAGGATGTTCCTAGCATATGCATCCTTCAAGAAATTCAAGCTATATCAAATGGATATAAAGAGTGTATTTTGAATGGTGAACTACAAGAAGAAGTTTATGTAGCCCAACAGCCAGGATTGAAGACAACAAGTTCCCTCATCATGTTTTCAAACTCAAGAAGGCCTTGTATGGACTCAAGCAAGCACCAAGAGCATGGTATGACACTCTATCTAAATTTCTTATTGAACAAGGCTTCTCATGAGGTAAAATTGATACAATTTTATTTATTTCTAAACACAAAGGTCATTCATTACTAGTTCAAATATATGTGGATAATATTATTTTCGGTTTTACTAATGAAACTATGTGTGTTAAGTTTGAAAAGCTAATGAAAGGTAAATTGAGATGAGTATGATGGGAGAGTTGACATTCTTTCTTGGACTCCAAATCAAGCAATGTCATGATGGAATCTTTATCAACCAAGCCAAATACACCAAAGACTTGATCAAGAAGTTTGGGCTTGAAACCGCAAATTCAGTAGATACCCCAATGATAAAGGCCTGCAGTTTGGATCGTGATGAAAAAGGTAAAAAAGTTAATCAGACACTCTACCGAGGTATGATTGACTCTCTTCTTTACTTAACTGCTAGTAGGCCAGATATCATGTTCAGTGTGTGTGTTTGTGCTAGATTTCAAGCTGACCCTAGAGAATCTTATCTTATAGCTGTTAAACGTATTATTAGATATTTATGTGACTCTGTTAACCTTGGACTTTGGTACTCTAAAGAATCTTCATTTGATCAATTAGGTTATTCAGATACTGACTTTGCAGCTTGTAAGATTGATAGAAAGAGCACTAGTAGTACATGCCAGTTCCTTGGATCTCGGCTTGTATCATGGTCCAGCAAGAAACAAGCTTCGGATTCAGTCTCAACCGCTGAAGCTGAATACATTGCGGCTGGAAGCTGTTGCTCTCAAATTCTCTGGATGAAATAACAGTTGGAAGACTATGGAGTATTTGAGAAGAATTTCCCTATTTACTGTGATAGCACTGCAGCAATATCCATATCCAACAATCCAGTTCAGCACTCAAAACCAAGCACATTGACATAAGATATCATTTCCTCAAAGACCATGTTGAAAAGAAGAACATTTTCCTAGCAAATGTGGGAACCGATGATCAAATTGCAGACATCCTCACCAAACCGCTTAAAAATTCCAGGTTCTTTCATTTACGAGGAGAAATGAGTATGCTGGAACTATCTTAAAATATATCATGTCTATTTACTCTTTATTTCTAATAATTTTTGTTAAGTATTTTGGCTCTAGTTAGAATATGAAAAAAAACTTGCGGTTCAATCAACTTTGGAACCGCATAAATAAAGGTTTGGTAGAAGATTCTAATCAAACTGCAAAGTCAAGAAGGATGATTTCGGTTTGCTCCAAACCGTACTAAGAAAGCAAGATAATCGGTTTGATCAAGTCAAACTATAGACAGAATTGAGAGATATCAGTTTCATCAAAACCGATAGTGAAGTAAAGGTATGTCAGTTTGATCAACAAACCGCTCAGGTATGTATAATTGTAGTTTTAGTCCCTACTTTATGTCACTTCATTTTTAAGGACCTTTGTGCAATTATTTCTACCGCATTAAATGCGATAGACAGGCACGCTGACGTTTGACCTTTGTTCAGCCGTCATGGCCGCTCCACTACCCGAGGTGGTTAATTGGGTATAAAAGACAAAGTTCATTCTCATTTTACCTTTTACTTTCTTCCTCATTTGGCATAACTACTCTCTCTCCCTTCTGCACTTCGTTCTCTCTCTCTCTGTTCTATTGTGAATACGTCCGATTAAAAATTGGAGAGTCGCCACGTTGTTTTATTTGTTGTTAAAACATTGAGAAAACCATTTATGAGAATAATAGGGTTCGGGGGTCAAATTACAATAAAAGAAGAATATTAAAGTGATCACTCCTATTGCCCGACGAATCGGTCTTTCTATCATGATCAATGTGTGTGTATGTGTTCGTGATTGAGACCGGATCCGAAGATTGCCTACATTCTTCTCATTATGAGAAGCTCAGGTCAGTGTAGTTCATTGATGAATTAGAATGGGGAGAGATAAAGCGGGATCATGCATATAGAAGGGGAAGATTAGGGTTAGAAGTAGTTCTTAGATTATATTAGGGTTTGATGAAACCCTAGGATCATCATTGGTTATGGCATGTGCACATAAATAGGGATTACAATCCTCGATCTAGCATATGATGTATGATAAGTCGTAAATCTAGCATTATAACAAGAACATCATGAATACATATGAATGAACACAAAAACATGAAGATCGCTACCCTAATCATAGAGCATATTATGAATCTAAACTAAAAACATGAAGAACACATGAAGAACATATGAATATGGATGCATAAACATAATGAAAACATGCATTATGTAAGTAATATGTGACCTAGATCTAGTGCGGGTTTCGTGGAAACCCTAGAGCATCATCGGTCAAGAACACGAACGATGAACAAAACCCTAGATCTAGCAATATATGAATGAATATAATAGATCTAAGTAGTTAAGTAGTAAGAACACGTTACCAAACCGATTAAAGAGGCTTCGAAGGTTGAATCTTCATTCCTTTGGTTGATGGCGGTGTTGAATCTCTTTGATGATCAAAGCAAGATCAAAGAGAGGGTTTGAGATGGTTTTGAGAGGGAGAGAGAGAGAGGCTGGGAAGAGCTTCTCTGAGGGTTTTCCCGTGGGTGAAAGTTGTGATCAATAGGCTGAGAGGAGGGGCCTATTTATAGAAAAAAACTGAGAAAAGGGAACACTGGCCGCACGGACCGAAAGTGGCCGCACGGCTCCTAAGTGGCCGCACGGCTAGATCCTCCGGATTTTGTGATTAGAATGATCTCAACGAATCCTTATCAGTTTGTGTTGGGTTTTTTGGTAACATGCACAGCGGAATATAGCATTTAAAATTTATGAAACCCAAAGCCTATAGATCCATTCATATGATTATGACAAATACATCTAATATGAATACAAGAATACTAACCCTTGAAGCGTTTCTTGATTTCTTGATCTTTGAGTCTTGGGTTCTTCACGGCTTTCGAATCACGAACGCAGGAACACGAACACGAACACGAAGATGATAACGGAATCACCCTCTATGGATATCCACACGCGAACGAATATTAAGAACTCTTTCTTAATCTTGACAGTTAGATCAAAAGGAACTATATGATTTTATGTATTCTTTATCTTTGATTCTCAATCTCAATCAATAATTATGTTTCTCCAAACAAGTGAATCAATCATATACAATGGCTGGGACTGATGTATTTATATGGGTATAAGTCCTTAACCCTTAAGGACTTAGGATACCCAAATCCCGTCACAATTTGTGCTGCAATTAATTCCTGGCCGACATCACTTCACGGTCGTGCCCTAAAACTGGCACGGCCGTGCCAATGCCTTCGAGGCAAGCTTCCCAGCTGCCCATTATTGGCACAGTCGTGCTTTATATCTTGCACGGTCTTGCCGAGCACAGCATGGTCGTGCTTGATATTTTGGCATGGTCGTGCCAACCTTATCGCCAGGCATTGCTCTTTGGTCGATTTATGGCACGGTCGTGTATTCTAAAGAGCACGGCCGTGCCAGACCAAAACTCAGCCAATTCTTCCTTCTTCAAATTCATTCTCTTGTGTGTGACCCCATAGGATTATATCAAGTTGGCAATGAGCCCAAACACACTTTGTCTCATAAATAATGAGCGGACCCTAGCAGGCCATCATGATTACCCAAATGATATAACTTGTTAAAGTTCGTTAATCCATTATAGAACATATTACAATCTCTTTGTTTCACGATGTCTATTGAACATAGGCCATGGTCAATGGTCAACTTACATAGTCCAATGCTTTCTCGATCCCGAATGTATTGATAAGACAAATTATATTTGAGCACGGCCATGCATTTCATCAATACCATTCATCGAGTGGCCAAAGCTTGACATCTCTCTTGACGAGGAACAAATCCTTTCTTGGCTTATTACTCTTCCCTACATGATTCCAATTATGCCAATCATATTCTTTATAACTACCCGGTTAGGGGTAACGTTTGAATATGTCAAACATAATGTTCATCAAGTGGAAGACTGTAATAACCTCAAGTCTAAAGATTCCAGTAATATAACTATATGAGACTTAATTATGATATTGTGACCATGACATAAATTTCATACGGGTCAGTCCAGTATTTGGTCTCCAACAAATACCCATAAGTTTAATTGTATCCCATACACCATAATCATCATATGATTATCTCTTAAACTTATACTAACAATTAATACATAATAATCAACATTCAATATCTTTATTAAAACATAATCAATAGATAACATTAATCGTTCTCATAACGTGCCTAGAGCATACAACACCAACAATTTCCCACTTGCACTAGGCCTAATTAATGTATCGAATACCCATATATAAGTACCCCAATCTGAAATTGACCTACTTTAGAGGAATTCTTGGTACCATTTAGGGATAAACCAATGGGTCGGGACCTCACTAGGATAAACTTGATATTCCAGGACTGAACTGGAATTAAACTTAGAAAAATCCAGAAGCTCGCCAAGTCGAGTCGTACGGATGGTTTGGGCACATGAGGTCCCTAGCCGCACGACTATGTTGGGCACCCTCAGCCTCTATAAATTGAACCCCATGCTGATCATTTCGGGGGGAGAAAACATTTTGTGAGGTGAAACTCTGCCAGTTTGAGAGCAGAAAGTGAGTGATACACATTTGAGTTATTAGAAAGGAAGATAGGCCATAACTACAATAGGTGAAGGCTCCTTCTCCCCATCTTCTTCTTCATCTCAAACTCTCTTTTATCTTTATTCATATTACTTGTTTATCTTGTGTTATTTCTTCTTGTTCTTGCAAAGTCTTGTCCATTTCAAGCACTTTACATTTCTTGCAAGTCTTGTCCATTTTCAAGCACTATATCTATATATTATACAAGTCTTGGCCTTCCAAGCTATATATATTATGATTATATATGTATATGATCCAAATCATGAGGTGATTCAAGGTTACCTTCATACCTAGTGTGTGATTATGAGGTAAAACCTAAAGATGATCATGGTTTGTTACATTTTCATGTTGATTTTATTTTTATTTGGCCATGAGAGTCATGATTGGGTGATAAAGTTTCAATCTTTATCATCCCAATCACGACCTAGCCATAAAATTACCAAACATGGGACATAAAGACTCAATCTTTATGTTATATTTGTGTCCCTAAAGGTTTAATCTTGTATAATAAGTCCATTTTGGTGGTAACGTTTCAATCTTTATCCACCAAAATGGTCATTTTGGTTTAAATGCCATGTTCATCAACTTTCCATAAATTTCTCCAATGATTGCCTTTGATCACACCCAAATATTTGTTTTTGGGGTTCCTTTGATGATCAAAGTGCATAGGAATGAACTTTTCAAAGTTTTGTTGTTAATCATAAACTGGAAATCAACATTCCAGTCCAGTTTCAGCAAAGATACTCTGTTTTGACTGAAACTGGACTGTTTTCTGATAAACTGTAAAAATGCCCTGGAGAGCCCTCCCCATCCGTACAGCTACTTTGGCCGGGGAGGGCATTTTCCAGTTTCTTCATTTTCTGACCAGAAAGTTTGCAAAATAAACCTTTTCTGTTAAATAATTAACTGGTTTTGCTAAAACAGTCAGTTTCTCCCATTTTGAAAACACACACACACACATGCACTTTCGTTAACTAACATTAGGGAGACTCGGTCCTATCCGAGGTGACTTGGGTGACGTGAAACTCTTCCCAAGGCGTAACCTGACCTCCAAACTAATAGAATCTCTAACCTTTTCTTTTGTTGGGTTAAATAATTAACAAAAGTGGCGACTCCGTTATGTTTTGTGAGATAACCGTGTTCGGCTTTTTCACCCCACACGTCGCATTTTCCGCGCGGGGTGGGATCCTTACAGTGGCGACTCCGCTGGGGAGTAAAGTGTTTGCAAACTTCTTTTTAGAAAATTTGAGGACACTTTTGTGTGGGTCAAACTCCCATCCCCCGTTTTCGTTAACTTTTGTGTTTGTTTTGTGTGTGCTGAGTTTCTGTTTGAATTTTCTGGAATGGAACTATTCTGGAAATGCAATGGACTGGGGCTTGAGGATTAGAAGCTGAAAATTTGCAAAAAATAATCGATAGGATGCCTTAGCCGTACGGCTACATTGGGATGATCCATAAAATGCTTCGAGTCAACAATTCTGTGCGAGGCAGAAATGTTCTAATGGCCTTGTTGCTCCTTCTTAGCCAGGTTCCAATTTTCAGCCTCTACTTGTGTACATTCTACTTTCTTCTTCTTAGCCAAAAATGATTTTCAAAGCTTGGTTGTGCACAAATTCTTTGACATAAAATTGGATTTTCAAAGCCTCATTGTGCATAACCCTTTTTTACAAAATTTTTGGTCTTCAAATTCTTCTTGTTTGAGCACAATCTTCTTGGTACAAATGACTTTCAAAAGGTTGTTCTTCTCGCAAAAAAATTTGGTTTCAAAAACTTTTGGTTGTGCACAAACCTTCCATGTATAAATTGTGATCCTTACTTGTTAAGTAGCCTTGCTTACTTGCTTGTTCTTGTTTGTTCATATTTGTTCATATTTGCCCATGTTTTTTCATGCTTGTCCATACTTGTTCATAATGCTAAAACGGACCAAGAATTTCTATTTTGACTCAAAAGGGAACATAGAAGGCTTCACATTACGCGCACTTGACTATGTGCATGTTCCAAATGCCCTTTAAACCCGGGATAGATGCCACGATGCAGCTTGATTGGCGCTCTTGTGCCCTTCTAGCGCGCACGGGTCCATTCCACCTCCCCTTCCGAGCAGAGTCAACCACACTTGTCCGTGACACACAAATACCGAGACTTTGGTTGGTTTTTGGTCTAGCTCACGTTACCTCGTCCCTAATACGTGTCCAAGATTAATTGTGGCCAAGTTAATGCCCGAGTCATGACTCCTTGTGAAAGCAAGTGTGACCATGGTCAACATTGACCCGGTCCTTGACTTATGCGATAATATTGGCTATAATTAACCAAAGTCATGTATTATGGATGGGGTGACACTGTGTTGTCGAGCCCTAATGAATGGTTCATACTAATCATCCTTAAGCCCATGGATAAGATTCAAGAGCCCTCATCAAAGATGAGGTTATGCCGGAAGTCCCTTAAGTCCCTAAGACGAATCTTGATCTTAACCGGGGCTTAATCATGATTGGGATGGCTCACGCATTGGGAATCTTGCGATGCACTAGACCCTAGGTTCATTTCTTTTGGTCGGTGGAAGCCGCTTGCCCTATAGGACCCTCGCTCGGGATAGTCCATCCTTGGGAGTGTGCAAGACAGGTGAAAAACGAGGGGTCTATAGGCGTAGTGATGGCCTCAACTGATCTAGGAATTAGAGTAGTTGCGAAAAAGAAGAGAAATCTTTTCCAACCATTTAGGAATAAAAATGTTTTTTAAGTAAACTTGGATGAATAAATAATTGCACATTGCATGACTTTGCTCCGCTTTTGCTTCTTGGCCTTGACGCATCGCATTCTTGCGTTAATGAGCGTCATTTCGTTAAGTCTTTGGACGGATCCCCGTTATCCTCCAAGACCTCCATAAAGGCGTTTCGTTGAGTCTTTGGATGGATCCCCGTTATCCTTCCAAGACTCCCGTTAGAGTCCCTAGGCATAGTTTCCTAGGAGGTTAGATCTTTAGATGGATCCCCGTTATCCTTCCAAGACTCCCGTTAGAGTCCCTAGGCATAGTTCCCTAGAGGTTAGATCTTTGGATGGATCCCCACTATCCTTCCAAGGTTCCCGTTGTGATTCCTGTTGTGATCCTCGTTGTGATCCCGTTGTGATCCCCGTTGTGATCCCTGATGTGATCCCCGTTGTGATCCCTATAGTGATCCCCGTTATGATCCCATTGTGATCCCCATTGTGATCCCCGTTGTGATCCCCGATGTGATCCCCGTTGTGATCCCGTTGTGATCCCGTTGTGATCCCCGTTATGATCCCGTTATAATCCCCGTTGTGATCATGATCCCCGCTGAAACCTCCGTTAAACCCCTAGGTGTTGTCCCCGAGGTCCCCGTTGAGATTCCCATTGGAACCCTAGGTATTGTCCCCGAGGTCCCCGTTGAAATTCCCGCCAAACCCCTAGGTGTTGTCCCCTAGGTCCCCGTTAAACCCCTAGGCATAGTTCCCTAGGAATTTAGTCTAGTCTTTGGACGGATCCCTGTTATCCTCCAAAGAGTCTGTTAAAGAAAAGAAACAAAAGGTGCTTAGGGTAACTCTCTCCCCTTTCCTTGGGCCGTCACATGATGACCAATTCTGTGCCCCTCATGCCATTTCGTTCCCATGACCCCTTCAAGTTTAGCTGTCATGGCACCACATGGTAATATACCTTGGTCAACCATTGGCGTCCTCAGTTTGAACCTCTATGTGATGAACATCTCAGTTGCTCCGATCGCCGTGATGGCTCGAACTAGTGTGAGTACCATCTGGTCCCAAGCCAGTAAGGTTTTGTCCCATGTTATCCTGACTATATTCCGACAAGCCAAGTAGGCTCCTTGTCCCCGTAACCTTTAAGTTAGGTCCCTTAGGGCCGCTCTCCGTCACCCTAGGAAGTCCGTTTGGAAAGTGAGTCAATCACTCACCTCTTCCCAAAAGCCCATTTGAATTAGGCCAACTTAAGTCATGTTCGTCTCTTCGTTAAACCCATTTGAATGTGTGAGTCTTTTACTCAAATTAAATGTGTGTGTGTCAATCCTTATGAAAAAAAAAAGGGAAATGTGTGAGTCTTTTACTCAAATAGAAAAATGCGTGTGTCAATCCTCATTCAAAAAAAATTGGAAATCAAGTTTTCTTAAAATAAGAGGTCAACTCTTTTCCAAAAGGCTAATTCTCTAATGAGGCGTTCCTCTCAAATCATGGTTATAATTTCACCTCGAGGTTTAAAATGCTAAAGTCCTTTGCGGTCTTGTCCACCGGAAACATCAACCAAGGAGCCCACATCTGAATTGGCGTCTGAGACTTCCATCTACGTGAGCAGGATTGGGACACCGTCCACGAGAAGAGGCCCATGCCTCGGAGGCCCAAAGACGGCTACATCAAATGGAGATCCGTACCGTCGCCGAATGCCATGCGCGAGGTTACGCCCCTTGAAAAGGAGCCACCAAAAGAAGATGACCAAAGATGAGTCCGGTGATTGCAATGCCAAGCCAAGTGGAGACCTCGATGACACGGAACCCGAGTTCCCCGTGGAATACATGGAATGTGCCGCCGATAACCCCTCCAACAATTAAGGAAGAAAACAGACCATCGCACTTTATAGGAAATCAAGTTTTCTTAAAATAAGAGGTCAACTCTTTTCCAAAAGGCTAATTCTCTAATGAGGCGTTCCCCTCAAATCATGGTTATAATTTAACCTCGAGGTTTAAAATGCTAAAGTCCTTTGCGGTCTTGTCCATCGGAAACATCAACCAAGGAGCCCACATCTGAAATGGCGTCTGAGACTTCCATCCACGTGAGCAGGATTGGGACACCGTCCACGAGAAGAGGCCCATGCATCGGAGGCCCAAAGACGGCTACATCAAATGGAGATCCGTACCCTCGCCGAATGACATGCGTGAGGTTACGCCCCTTGAAAAGGAGCCACCAAAAGAAGATGACCAAAGATGAGTCCGGTGATTGCAATGCCAAGCCAAGTGGAGACCTCGATGACACGGAACCCGAGTTCCCCGTGGAATACATGGAATGTGCCGCCGATAACCCCTCCAACAATTAAGGAAGAAAACGGACCATCGCACTTTATAGGAGCCCATCCCTAGAGGTTACGCCCCTTGAAAGGGAGCCACCAAAAGAAGATGACCAAAGATGAGTCCGGCGATTGCAATGCCAAGCCAAGTGGAGACCTCGCGATGTCTTTCCCGATGACACGGAACCCGAGTTCCCCGTGGAAGACATGGAATGTGCCGCCGACAACCCCTCCAACAATTGAGGAAGAAAACGGACCATCGCAATTTATAGGAGCCCATCCCTAAAAAAAAAAAAAAGAAAAAAAATTTATGAGTCTTCCAGCCTCGTAGGATCTAGATTCTTACAAAAGTCCGTCCCGGAATGTGTCCTTTTATTTTGCAAAGCTCCGCACTTGGACATGTATGTACAAAGTTATCTCAATAAAAGAGTCATTTTCATTCTCTTCTCTCTAGACTTGAGACATTATTTGCAATATACATTTACTCTTGAAATTGCCTTGCTTGTTATGATCAATTGATTGCTACGTCCCCAAAATGATGAATTGACTTCTAAGCATACTAGTCAATGACGACTCATTAAGGGCGAATGGACCTAACACGAATGAGAAATGCTAAATGCAAACAATTAATCTTGATGTGAATAAATGTTGTGATCAATTGGCATGAAGAAACCATTAATGGCAAGTCTTCCCTCATACACTTCCCCGATACACAACCCGATACACCTTTCCAAGACCAATTCTTGATGCACATCGACGGCATCCCGAGAAAGTGAAAAGGTGAGGACGTTGTTGCTTGACCACCGAGATTTAACAGTGCTCGAACGTGTGCAACCAAGAAAAGGGCTTCCTAGATCTTCGAAATTGAAGCTAGACTTGATAAGGGGCTGCAAGAGAGCCAATGCCCAAGATAGCAAGTTGGTGTTAATGTTTGTGTCAAAAAAAAAGGAGAAGAGAGAAAGGAAATGAATGTGTGGAAAGAAGGAAAGAAAATGGCAAAAAGAAAGTTTTCCCCAAGAAGTCTATCCCAAGGAGTTCACCGCAAAGCGGAAGCAAGCAACAACGTCCTCCGAGACGACATCAAAAGAAAGCCAACTTCAGCAAAAGACGGCCTCAAGGCCGAACTATGGCGACCTGAGCTCCTCAAACTAAGGGGAACGTAGGCAACCTTCGGGTCCGGTAATAGCATGAAATGAATCCATCAAACCTCGGTCCTCCCAAAATGACCTGGTTCTCTTCCTTTGGTCCCATCAATGACCAATTTCCCAGATAATGACCAATCTCTCCTAAACACATTTTGATCTTGCCATTGATCGAATCTTAATCTCAATTGATCACAGCATTTATACATGTCAAGGCTAATTGCTTGTTATAACCCTGACTTAATAATGAACATGGTCTGTTCAAGCAATCATTTTGATGATATTGACTAAGCTTGATTTCAAATGTCTCGACAAGTCTTCTTTTCTACATCTTAGGAAAGAGCTAAACACTTGTATTCTATCAAGCAAGGGCTTTCTCCCGTTTCGTGATACATTGTTCACCAATATAAAGGGACTCTCTCCCGCCTAAATAAAGGCCCTTGCATGTTTCCCCCAAAAGGACATATTAAGTCCCCATCCCGCCGAGTCGGTTGGATCACTTATAAAAGAAAGAGAAAAATAGAAAGAAAGGCACCAAAAAAGTAGCCCTCTAGGTTGAAAACCCGCAAGGGCAGCCTAGGCAAAAAACAGGGTGTGCCATGAAAGACGCAAAAAAGTAGCCCGTTAGGTTTAAAACCCGTAAGGATGGCCTAGGAAAAAGAAAGGGTGCGTCATGAAAAAGGGATGGGTCCCTAACCGTAAAACGATGACATTAGGCTACGCCAGCCGGAAACATGGGGCTATGCCGCCGCCGACGCCAACAAGGATATGGGGCTACCCTAATATTGATGATTACCAGGATATGGGGCTACCCCAACATCGACGACAAAAGGGTTCTCCACTCCCGATCGCTCCTAAGAAATGGACAAAGCTCCAAAGGACTTTATGCGTAACAAACCTCGCGATTAAGTTAAAATAAAAATTTGACTGGCATGCTTCGTTAAAAGATTTGCCTTGAGGAATGAGCACTTTTAAAATTTTCCCCTTTCAGCGCCATACTTTTGAAAAATGAATGTTTTGTCCCCCCTTTCAAGTAGCGTCGTGCACTTGTGGGTGTGTTTTGTGGAAATATGTGTTTTTCCCCTTTCAAGTCGCGCCGGGCACTTGAGGGTGTGTTTTGTGAAAATGTGTGTTTTTCCCCTTTCAAGTCGCACCGGGCACTTGAGGGTGTGTTTTGTGAAAATATGAGTTTTTCCCTTTCAAATTGCATCGGGCATTTGAGGGAGTGTTTTGTGTTAAGATATGTTTTTCCCTTTCAAATTGCATCAGGCATTTGAGGGAGTGTTTTGCATTTTGATATGTTTTTTCCCTTTCAAATTGCATCGGGCATTTGAGGGAGTGTTTGTGAAGAGATATGTTTTTCCCTTTCAAATTGCATTGGGCATTTGAGGGAGTGTTTAGTGAAACAATGTTTTTGACGGCAGTCTTTGGTAGGACGTAAGACCAGTATAGTCGTGTTCGGTTAAGAAAACCTTTGTCACCGAGAGTGGTCAGGTTAGAGAAAACCTATCATTTTGACAGCAGTCCTTAGTAGGACGTAAGACCAGTATAGTCATGTTAGGTTAAGAAAACCTTTATCCCCGAGAGTGGTCAGGTTAGAGAAAACCTATCATTGTGACGGGATGCCCCTAGATGGATGTAAGACCAGCTTTATGAATTAACCCGGCCGTGATTCGTAAGTCCAGGTTAAGAATGTGAATTAACCCGGCCGCGCTTCGTAAGTCCAGGTTAAGAGTGTGAATTGACCCGGCCGCGCCTCGTAAGTCCAGGTTAAGAGTGTGAATTGACCCGGCCGCGCCTCGTAAGTCCAGGTTAAGAATGTGAATTAACCCGGCCGCGCCTCGTAAGTCCAGGTTAAGAATGTGAATTTAACCCGACTGCGCTTCGTAAGTCCAGGTTAAGAGTGTGAATTAACCCGGCCGCGCTTAGTAAGTCCAGGTTAAGAGTGTGAATTAAACCTGGCCGTTCTTCGTAAGTCCAGTTAAAAATGTGAAAAATTTTCCTTTGGCCGTCCGGTGTGACGTAAGACCATTAGGTTCGGTGAAATTGTCCTTTGGCAGTCCGGCGTGACGTAAGACCATTAGGTTCGGTGAAATATGTCCTTTGGCGGTCCGGCGTGACGTAAGACCATTAGTTTTTGTGAGACTGTGTCCTTTGCCCGTCCGGTGCGACGCAAAACCATTAGGTTTTGTGAAATTTGTCCTTCGGCCATTCGGCATGACGTAAGACCATTAGGTTTCGATGAGATTCGTCCTTTGGCCGTCCGGCATGATGTAAGAACATTAGGTTCTACGAGATTCGTCCTTTGGCAGTCCGGAATGACATAAGTCCATTAGGTTAGACCTATCATTTGGCAGTCCGGAATGACATAAGTCCATTAGGCTCCGTGAGATTCGTCCTTGGCCGTTTGGCGTGGCGTAAGACCATTGGATTTTGTTGACCCGGCCATACTTCGTAAGTCCAGGGTAGAAAGTGAAATCGTGAAAATCTCAGCCGTGTTTCGTAAGCCCGAGTCAAGAATGTGAAACTTGTGAAATTAGCCCGGCCGTACTTCGTAAGTCCAGGTTAACAGGTTAAAAATATGAAAAAGTGTCCTTTGGCCATCCGGCGTGACGTAAGACCATTAGGTTTTGAGAGATTGTGTCCTTTGGACATCCAGTGTGACGTAAGACCATTAGGTTTTGTGAGATTGTGTCCTTTGGCCGTCCGGCGTGACGTAAGACCATTAGGTTCTGCGAGATTCGTCCATTGGCAGTCCGGAATGACATAAGTCCATTAGGTTAGACCTATCCTTTGGCAGTCCGGAATGACATAAGTCCATTAGGCTCCGTGAGATTCGTCCTTGGCCATCCGGCGTGACATAAGACCATTGGATTTTGTTGACCCGGCCGCGCTTCGTAAGTCCAGGTTAAAAGGTTAAGAGTGTTGAATTTAACCCGGCCGTACTTCGTAAGTCCAGGTTAACAGGTTAAAAATATGAAAAAGTGTCCTTTGGCCTTCCGGTGTGACGTAAGACTATTAGGTTTTGTGAGATTGTGTTCTTTGGCCGTCCAACGTGACGTAAGACCATTAGGTTTTGTGAGATTGTGTCCTTTGGCAGTCCGGAATGACATAAGTCCATTATGCTCTGTGAGATTCGTCCTTTGGCCGTCCGGCGTGACGTAAGACCATTGGATATCGTTGACCCAGCCGTACTTCGTAAGTCCAGGGTAGAAAGTGAAATCGTGAAAATCTCGGCCGTACCTCGTAAGTCCAAGATGAAAGTTAAGATGTTATCGCCTCGGCAGCCCTTGGTAGGGCGTAAGACCAGTATAGTCATGATTAGGTTAAGAAAACATTTGTCCCCGAGAGTGGCCAGGTTAGAGAAAACCTATCAATGTGTCCCGGCAGTGTGTGATGACGTGAGACCAGTTTGTGTAGTCGACCCTCCGCCGTGAGATAAATTGACCAGTTTGTGTAGTCGACCCTCCGCCATGAGATAAGTTTACCAGTTTGTGTAGTTGACCCTCCGCCATGAGAAAATTTGACCAAATTGACCATGTGTCCCGGCAGTCCTTAGTCGGATGTAAGACCAGTTACCCTCGAGTCGACCCTCTCCGATAGAGCCAAGTCGATCGAGTCTAGCCTCTAAGCCATGCCCATTATTTGAGCCTCTGAGCCATGCCTATTCCTTGAGTTGACTCTCTCCGATAGAGCCAAGTCGATCGAGTCTAGCCTCTAAGCCATGCCTATTATTTGAGCCTCTGAGCCATGCCTATTCCTTGAGTCGACCCTCTCCGATAGAGCCAAGTCGATCGAGTCTAGCCTCTGAGCCATGCCCATCATTTGAGCGTATGAGCCATGCCTATTCCTTGAGTCGACCCTCTCCGATAGAGCCAAGTCGATCGAGTCTAGCCTCTGAGCCATGCCCATCATTTGAGCCTCTGAGCCATGCCAGCCCCCTTTAGTCAACCCCCTCCAAATATGGCCAAGTTGACCAAGCCCGGCCTTTGAGCCATGCCTGTTTAGGAAAGGATGAATAGATATCCACCTAAGGCCCATAGGTTTGAGTAGCCTTAAAATCTCTCACCCGAACTACGTTAGGCTTGATTCCCTCGAATAGGGATACGTAGGAATCCTATACCTCTAGGTCCAGCCATAGAACAAATCGGCCAAGCTGTCCTCCCATCGGATTGGGATGCTTATAGGTTTGAGTAGCCTTAGAATCTCTCACCCAAATCGGCTATGCCGTCCTCCCATAAAAATGGGATGCCTATAGGTTTGAGCAGCCTTAGAATCTCTCACCCAAATCGGCTATGCCGTCCTCCCATCAAAATGGGATTCTTATAGGTTTGAGTAGCCTTAGAATCTCGCACCCAAATCGTCACAAATCGGCTATGCCGTCCTCCCATCAAAATGGGATGCTCATAGGTTTGAGTAGCCTTAGAGTCTCTCACCCAAATCGGTTATGCCGTCCTCCCATCGAAATGGGATGCTTATAGGTTTGAGTGGCCTTAAAATCTCTCACCCAAATCAGCTATGCCGTCCTCCCATCGAAATGGGATTCTTATAGGTTTGAGTGGCCTTAAAATCTCTCACTAAAATCGGCTAAGCCGTCCTCCCATCATATTGGGATGCTTGTTTTATCGACAACCCAGCTTTCTTTAAAAGCGATGTTGCTGAGGGGCTCTGTAAGTACCCCAATCTGAAATTGACCTACTTTAGAGGAATTCTTGGTACCATTTAGGGATAAACCAATGGGCCGGGACCTCACTAGGATAAACTTGATATTCTAGGACTGAACTGGAATTAAACTTAGAAAAATCCAGAAGCTCGCCAAGTCGAGTCGTACGGATGGTTTGGGCACATGAGGTCTCTATCCGTACGGCTATGTTTGGCACCCTCAGCCTCTATAAATTGAACCCTATGCTGATCATTTCAGGGGGGAGAAAACGTTTTGTGAGGTGAAACTCTGCCAGTTTGAGAGCAGAAAGTGAATGATACACATTTGAGTGATTAGAGAGGAAAATAGGTCATAACCACAATAGGTGAAGCCTCCTTCTCCACATCTTCTTCTTCATCTCAAACTCTCTTTTATCTTTGTTCATATTACTTGTTTATCTTGTGTTATTTCTTCTTGTTCTTGCAAAGTCTTGTCCATTTCAAGCACTTTACATTTCTTGCAAGTCTTGTCCATTTTCAAGCACTATATCTATATATTATACAATTCTTGGCCTTCCAAGCTATATATATTATGATTATATATGTATATGATCCAAATCATGAGGTGATTCAAGGTTACCTTCACACCTAGTGTGTGATTATGGGGTAAAACCTAAAGATGATCATGGTTTGTTACATTTTCATGTTGATTTTGTTTTTATTTGGCCATGAGAGTCATGATTGGGTGATAAAGTTTCAATCTTTATCATCCCAATCATGACCTAGCCATAAAATTATCAAACATGGGACATAAAGACTCAATCTTTATGTTATATTTGTGTCCCTAAAGGTTTAATCGTGTATAATAAGTCCATTTTGGTGGTAAAGTTTCAATCTTTATCCACCAAAATGGTCATTTTGGTTTAAATGCCAAGTTCATCAATTTTTCATAAATTTCTCCAATGATTGCCTTTGATCACACCCAAATCTTTGTTTTTGGGGTTCCTTTGATGATCAAAGTGCATAGGAATGAACTTTTCAAAGTTTTGTTGTTAATCATAAACTGGAAATCAACATTCCAGTCCAGTTTCAGCAAAGATACTCTGTTTTGACTGAAACTGGACTGTTTTCTGATAAACTGTAAAAATGCCTTGGAGAGCCCTCCCCATCCGTACGACTACTTTGGCCGGGGAGGGCATTTTCCAGTTTCTTCCTTTTCTGACCAGAAAGTTTGCAAAATAAACCTTTTCTGTTAAATAATTAACTGGTTTTGCCAAAACAGTCAGTTTCTCCCATTTTGAAAACACACACACACACATGCACTTTCGTTAACTAACATTAGGGAGACTCGGTCCTATCCGAGGCGACTTGGGTGACGTGAAACTCTTCCCAAGGCGTAACCTGACCTCCGAACTAATAGAATCTCTAACCTTTTCTTTTGTTGGGTTAAATAATTAACAAAAGTGGCGACTCCGTTATGTTTTGTGAGATAACCGTGTTCGGCTTTTTCGCCCCACACGTCGTATTTTCCGCGGAGGGCGGGATCCTTACACCATAGACCTAACATGACCATCATGCTTTGCTTGTGGAAGACCCTTTGGCAATGGGTCGGCAATGTTATCATCAGTCGGTACTCTGCATATATTTACGTCTCCTCTATCAACGATCTCTCGAATGATATGAAAACGCCTAAGTATGTGTTTGTATTTCTGATGTGATCTTGGTTCCTTTGCTTGAGCAATAGCACCATTATTATCACAATAAAGGTCTATTGGGTTAGCAATGCTAGGAACCACCTCTACTTCAAAAAACCAATGAACTTCTTGATCCAAACAACCTCCTTTGCAGCATCGGATGCAGCAATATACTGAGCTTCCATTGTAGAATCTGCGACGGTACTTTACTTAAAACTCTTCCAGCTAACAGCACCTCCATTTAGCACAAATACAAATCCAGATATCGATCTTGAATCATCCTTGTCGGTTTGGAAGCTTGCATCTGTGTAACCACTTACAACAAGATCATCTTCCAGTCCTCCATACACCAACAACGAATCTTTAGTCTTTCGCAAGTACTTAAGAATCGTCTTGACTGCAATCCAGTGACTCTCACCGGGATCTGATTGGTATCTACTCGTCATGCTCAAAGCATACGAGACATCGGGTCTAGTACATATTATGGCATACATGATTGATCCAATTGCAGAAGCATATGGAATCCCAATCATTCTCTTACGCTCATCAGTCGTCTTAGGACATTGATTCTTGGTTAGAGATATGCCATGACCCACTGGAAAATTTCCTCTTTTAGAGTTTTCCATGCGGAATCTCTTAAGAACCTTGTCAATATATGTATCTTGACTTAAACCAATCAATTTCTTACATCTATCACGATAGATTCTAATGCCAAGGATATATGCGGCTTCTCCCATATCTTTCATTGAGAAGTACTTTCCTAACCAAGTCTTTACAGACTGCAGTGCAGGAATGTCATTTCCAATGAGCAATATGTCATCAACATATAGTACTAGAAATAATACTATGCTCCCACTAATCTTCTTGTACACACAAGGCTCATCTTCATTCTTGATGAAGCCAAACTCTTTGACCGATTCATGAAATCAAAGATTCCAACTCCTTGAAGCTTGCTTCAATCCATAGATGGATCTTTGCAACTTGCATATTTTATTAGAATTTTCTGGAATTTCAAAACCTTCAGGTTGTGTCATATAAACATCCTCAAGTAAGTTCCCGTTAAGGAACGCTGTTTTGACATCTATTTGCCATATCTCATAGTCAAAATATGCGGCTATGGCAAGTAAAATTCTTATAGACTTGATCATTGCTACGGGCGAAAAGGTTTCATCATAGTCGATTCCATGAATCTGCCTATAGCCTTTCGCTACAAGTCTAGCTTTATAAGTATGCACCTTTCCATCCATGTCAGTTTTCTTTTTGAAAACCCACATGCATCCTATGGTTTTTACACCTTCGGGCGCATCAATCAAGTTCCAAACTTGATTATCATACATGAACTTAATTTCAGATTCCATGGCTCCAAGCCATTTATCTGAATCAGGAGCGGACATCGCTTCTTGGTAGGAAGTAGGTTCGTTATCAACTATGACTTCTACTTCATTGCTATCCGTCATGAGAAATCCATATCTCTCAGGTTCGAATCGCATCCTACCAGTTCTGCGAGGAACTTGAGTATTCTGAATAGGTTCCACAACTCCTTGTGAAACTTGTTCAGATCCAACATTTTGTTCCATGTAACTATCGGGTTCTTGAACCTCTTCAAGACTAATTTTACTCCCACTAGTTCTTTTAGAGAGAAACTATTTCTCTAGAAAAGCACCATCTCGTGCAACAAACACTTTGTTGTCCGTGCGGTTGTAAAAGTAGTATCCTTTAGTTTCCTTAGGATATCCCACTAAATTACATTTATCAGACTTGTGTGCGAGTTTGTCAGATATCATTCTCTTGACATAATCTTCACAACCCCAAATCTTCATAAAAGAAAGATTAGGCTTCTTTCCTTTCCACATCTCATATGGTGTCTTTGGAACAGATTTTGTTGGAACATTATTTAGTGTAAGAGCGGCAGTTTCTAGTGCATGTCCCCAAAAGGATAAAAGAAGATCAACTTGACTCATCATGGAGCGGACCATATCTAATAAAGTCCTATTTCTCCGCTCAGACACACCATTCCATTGTGGTGTTCCGGGTGGAGTTAATTGTGAAACAATTCCACAATCTTTAAGATGATTGTCAAATTCTTGGCTTAAATATTCTCCACCACGATCAGATCGAAGTGCTTTAATAGTTTTGCCAAGTTGATTTTGTACTTCATTTTGAAATATTCTAAATATCTCAAAAGATTTACTTTTATGTTTCATTAAGTAGACATAGCCATATCTACTAAAATCATCAGTAAAAGTTATGAAGTATTGATATCCTCCCCTAGCACTGCTGCTCATTGGTCCACACACATCAGTATGTATGAGTCCCAATAAGTCACTAGCACTTTCACTACTCTTAGTAAAAGGTGTCTTTGTCATCTTTCCAAGTAAACAAGACTCACAAGTTTCATATGATTCAAAATTATGTGAATCTAAAAGTCCGTCCCCATGGAGTTTTGAGATACGCTTCTCATTTATATGACCAAGACGTCAATGCCACAAATAAGTCTGATTTACATCATTAGGTTTGGATTTCTTATTTACATTATAAATATTTTCATTATTCCCACTTTCAACATCAAGAACATAAAAGCCATTAAATGAACATACAGTACAATAAAGCATCTCATTTAAATAAATAGAAAACTTCTTATTCTTAATAAAAAAACTATAACCTTCATTATCCAAACAAAAAATTGAAATAATATTTCTACTTAAATCCGGAACGTAATAACAATTGTTCAAAACAATAATTAATCCGCTAGGTAAAATGACATCTTATGTTCCTACGGCTAATGCATCAACTCTTGCTCCATTCCCCACACGTAGTTCCACTTCACCATCTTTAAGTAGCATTCTATTCCTTAGTCCCTGCACATTTAAACAAATATGATATCCACATCCGGTATCTAATACCTAGGAGCTAGAAGTAAAAAGAAGAACATCTATAACATAGATACCTGAAGTAGAGGCAGTCCCACTGCTCTTCTTCTTCTTCTTCTTCATCTCTTCCTTGTAAACCTTGCAATTCCGTTTCCAATGACCAATCTCATTGCAGTAGAAACAAAATTGCATCTTTTTGGGAAGCAGGTTTAGCCACATTAGCATTAGCAACAATTTCCTTGCCAATCTTGGGTTTGACAACTTTTGTCTTACCCCCTTTTCCTTTACCTTTTTTGGCCCTTTCATTCCTTTGATACTATGAGAACAGGAGCGGCTTCTTTACCGATTTTCTTTTCCGCTGTCTTTAGCATCCCATGCAACTCAGATATGGACTTATCCATCCCATCCATATTAAAATTCATTACGAACTGATTATAGCTTTTGGGCAATGAATTAAGAGTAAAATCAGTGGCCAACTCAACCTCAATGGGATGGCCAAGCCTCTCTAGATGCTCAAAGTGAGCCTTCATCTTTAGGACATGAGGGCCCACAGCCTACCCATCACTCATCTTGCATGAGACGATGGCAGCTATAGTATCGAACCTTTCTTGCCTTGCCTATTCTTGAAACATGTCTTTCAACTCAACAGCAAGGTCATATGCCTCCAAGTGTTCAAGAGACTTCTGAAGCTCAGAACACATGGCTGCAAGCATGAGACAACCCACCTCATGAGAATCACTCTTGTGCTTCTTGTAGGCGTTTCTCTCATCCTTGGGGGCAGATGATTCAGGTTCATCCTCAGGAACGGGCTCTTCAAGAATATAAAGCTTATCTTCATGCTTTAGAAAAATTCTAAGGCTACGGATCCAATCCGTGAAGTTATATCCATTTTCTTGAAGCTTTTCCTTCTCAAGGATAGATCGCAATGATAAATTTGTACTTTGAGCCATTATCTACAATTATGCAAACATATAATTAAATATAAGTACCAACTTAGTTTTAAAGATATTACAAATATTAGTATTTCACAAATACTCCCACTAAATTATATAACTGTAGATACCCTGATCTCGCACCCCTAAAAACCCACCTTGAATCGGTCTAAACCCGAAAATTGACCTAAAACCCTTGATTTGGCTGTGCGGGACTTCCGTGAGCCTTATCGGTGCATCGAATGGATAAACGGACTTCCAATTCATGATCAGAGCGAAAAAACGAGCAAACAGACAAAAATTTCGTTTTTCAAGGTGCGGGACCGGAAACGGGGCCCGCAACCCCCCGAACTGCTCGCTGTTATCCATTCTGTGCATTAAAAATATATTATTACCTTTCCTTGCTAATTGACATATTTCAGATATACCGGCGTGACCACAAAATTATTCCAAGCAACTTTCATGTTGGGCCCGCGGACAACCGGGACACCGGAGCGCGCACGACGGAGCGAAAAGCCGGAGCCGGAAAGATGGTTATCCAAATTCGAAAATATCTCAAAATATCTTATCAACTGGTCAAGAAGAGCAAAAAATATATTATTGTCGTTCCTTGCTCATAAAAATATTTCAGATATACCGGCCTGACCAGAAAAATATTCCGAGAAACTTTCATGTTGGACTCGCGGACAACCGGGACACCGGAGACGCGCACAACGGAGCAGTTGCGGAGCGGAAAGCCGGAACAGAGATAAGGAAGATGACTTTAAGCCTTAGTCAAGAAGGATAGATGATGAATCCACCAATTTACAACCTCCCCCCTCCAAGTTACAACCAATTTACCACCTCCCTCCTCCTATAAACACCACTCTCATCCATTTCACAAAAAGCGAGACACAAAAAAAAAAAAAAAAACCCTACCATCCTCCACTCTCAGTCTCTCTCAACAAGAACACCACCACCACACCACCACTCATACACCACCCCTACACCACCCATAAATCACCAAACAAACCACAAAAAACACATCAAAGCCAAAACTTTGATCAAACACAAAGCAAAAAGAAAAGAAAAAGTCTTCCCTTGGTTGACAAAGGGAGCACCCATAATCTCAAAAGCTAGGTAAAACTCTATGTAAACCTTGGCTCTTTAGATATGTAAGCAATATTGGGAGTGGTTTGGAACCTAGTCAAATAATGACTAGGTTTCCTTCATCTTCCATGTTTTTTTTAGCTTTGTAAAGCTTTGTTTATGTATATAAATGATGATCATGTGATGCTAATACTCAGTTTATTATGTTTATATATGTTCATAATAGTCATAATATTCATATGCGTTAATTTGTGTATGAAAATCTTCATGTTTCTCTCAAAGGGCGTAAATCTGCCCTCTTTGGCTTTCCTTCATGATCATGCATGTGAAAATCATTATTTGTTGAGAAATAGCTCTTGTATAATGTTGTTAACATGTTAAATATCAAAGTCCTTGAGTTTCATGCCTTGGTTTGAAGATATAGTAGTGTTTTGAGGTCTATAATCATGCCTCATATAATCAGTTTTTACTTTCTGTATAGAGTCTTGATTTGATGAGCTTGTAAATCCATCTTAGTGGTTTTCTGGTTTAGGTCAAAGAACAAAAGTTGTTCATAACATGTTGAAATATATGATCCTAAAGTTTCATGTTCATATTCCATGCCTAGATCATATTTTCATTCATAAATTTGGGTCTCAGTGATTCTGAGTTGTTTATTCACTGTGGTACCTTGCTGTGTTCTTGGGCTTCAAACTTGATGAAAATTAATTTTCTGGACAAAGATCAAAACATAGATTTTATTCTACACGAACTCAGTATGATTATCATATTTTGTATATATTTTTTGGATCAATGGAAGTGCTCCTTTAAAACATATGTTTCAAACTCAAAAATTCAGATTCTGCACTTCCAGTTTCTGACATTTAAATGTCAGAAACCTTTTGAACCACTAAACCTCATCCTATGAACTCCAAATTTTAGTATCTTCATATTTTATGCGTGTTATTAAACTTTTGTTCTTTGGGTTTTGTCATATTCCCAAGCTAAGATGGTGAAAATTGGTGATAAACATGCTAAGGTTTCTGTTTGCCTTTTCTGGGCTGAATTTTGTGATCAACTTTATTGCATGTGTTTGGGGCCTAAACTTGGTCCAAAAAGTCTACAAAAACTCCCTTGTGATCCCTAGTATTCAGGGATTAACCCCCACTTTTTATTTTTGTAATCGGATTGATTTTAGGACAGGTACGACTGCTCGGGGACTGAAAGTGTCACCGAAATCAACAAAAGCACTGTCGAGGATATTTATTATTATTTGTGGGATTTGTCTCCCCTATTTTTTGTATATGTGTAATTGTGTAATCTCCCCTCCCGTGGATGTATTATTGCTTGATATGATCAAAACCATTCTTGAAAACCAATCGGGGAATCCACTCAAACCGAGTTCCCGGTTGTGAATAAAAATGAAACTTCCTAGAATAGGAAGACCTCCATATATATTTCATCACCATTTTTTGGTAGGGCATAAAATCCAAATTAAAAGGCATAAAATTGAATATAAGTGGCACGCATATAGATACCATCATGGGCGAGAAGAGTGCCTAACCCCTTCTCTTCTCGTAACTTAGCCCCCGAACCCATTTTCTCAAAAAAGGTTTTTTCTTCATTTTTCCTAAAATCAAAATGAGGTGGCGACTCTTGCAATCAAATCACAGCATCAAGAGGAAACCATTGTGTGAGAACCGAGCGCATTTCCAAAAGCGCATCAGCACGAGACGGGTGCGAACCGCTTTCACGGGCGGTCATTTCGCGGTGATCCGATCATCTCGGGCGCGGGCTCTCACAGTGGCGACTCTGCTGGGGAGTTGTTTTAAAGTGGGCTAGACTCTAAATCTTTGTGTGTGCCATGCTTTATTTGCCTTACTTGGGGTGTATATATCTGTGCCCTAACCTCTGTTTTGCAGGGGCGTTTTTTCGCTTATCTTATTTATATATATATATATATGCATTGCGTGGTGAGTGATTCCCCAAAAAAGGGGTAAAACAAGTAAAAAGAAAAAAAATGATTTTCTTGTTTTCTTTACGTGCTTTCAAAATGATTTTTCGAACTCATAGATACCTCACACATGCACGTTTTTTGAAAAGCGTCTTAGAATCTCAAACCCGAGATGGTAAACCTGGGGCATAAGGGAGCTCACTTGACTTCCCCATAGGGTCAACGGTATACTGTTTCCCCCTTAGCAGCGCCTACGGTCGCTGTGATGGGTGTAAGCCAAGCTTCAAAAGCCGAAATGCGATGTCCATATTCTTTCGAAAATAACACATCACAGACTTCATGTCGGTTTTTTGTCTAAACAATTTTACTTCAATCCTATGAATTCCCAAAAGGTTATAATCGACCTCAATTGTGGATATCATGTTGAAATTCTTGGATTGACTTGAAATTGTCAAGACCCTCACATAGACCGTAACCGAATGGTGGATCCCAGAAAGAGTATAGGCCCTTCGCTAGGGGCTCGGACGGCCAATAGTACAGTACAGGTGAAAAACGTTGGTCCTATACTTTGGAGATGGTATCCACTATTCCAAGATTCATGCAAAAACATGTCAAAATAAAGCAAGTGCTTATCCGGCATTCTAGGATTGATTTTGATTTTTGAACTCCTTTTGAATCAACTCGGAAAATCTCGATCCTTTTCACTCTCTAATCAGCCCTAAACACCATCCCTTTCAGATACTCTAAGCCTGGCATCTGCTTGGAAAGGGGGAGCTAGAAATAGTAAGGGGAGGTTGATCCGAGTTGCCGAGACAGTGCCTGTAACCGAAGAAGCTATTGCAATGGCCCAGGAAGGAAATGAGGAAGCCTATGTGCCGCCACCAGGTCTTCAAGCATGGTTGGAGTAGAATGTGTTGGGTCAGATGAGGATTCAGCAAGATGAGCTACTGGCTACACTTGTGCAGATGCAGAATCAGAATAGTAATGGGGCTCCCAATGGCAACCCCAACAGAAATCCCAATGGCGATCCGAACGTTAATCAGACCGGAAATGGGGTTCCCAATCCTAATCCCAATGGCAATACAGGTCCCAATGGAAGTGGCATCCCTACCATCAACTTGAATCCTATTGGTAGCAACACCATCGGCCAGAGTCATCACTAGAACATCCCTCCTCAGGGTAATGTGGCTCATCCAGACTTCAGTGGCACTCACCAGCCCTTCATCCCGAATCAAGCAAATTTTGCTGTGCATCCGTCTCAGTATCCGCCTGATCATTATGCCTTTGCTCAGTATATGCAGACTCTGTATCCGAATCAGCAGTCCAACGCTTATGGTGCGTTTGCTAGCGGTGCCTCTCAGATTAATCAAGGAACTTCCCAGGGGCAAGATCCTAACCTAGTCCGCCAAATGGAAGCGTTCTACAAGGGTGTCCCATATGTACCCCTTACTAAAGCTGAGATTTAAATGAGCGAAATGAAAGAAATGTTGAGAAAGGTCATGAATAAAGGGGAGTTTTCTGCAGATTCCTTGAAATTATCTCCATTTGCTGTTCTGCCTCCTAAATTCAAAATGCCCGATGTGGAGAAATTTGACGGTACAGGTTGCCCAATGGCCCACCTGAAATCTTACGCTCATGCAATGTAGTCTCGTGGGGCTAATGTTGGTGCGATGGCCTCCAACTTCCATTTGACTTTGGTAGGAGCCGCTAAGCAGTGGTTTATGACCGTGGATGCCAATTTGGTTGATAATTGGGGGAAGCTCGTGGATGAATTCCAGAAGCGATACAAAGATAACTCCAACTGGGAGAAGAGCCGTCGTGACCTCGATTCGTGTGCTTAGCGTGAGAAGGAATCCTTTTCTGAATTTGCAAGTAGGTGGAGGAAGAAAGTTGCTCAAACTCTGGAGAGGCCTGACAGTGCCGAGCAAACTCGTATTTTCCTTAAGAATCTTCAGCCGGTGTATGCAGATAAGATGAAATATCTCCCGTTTCTAGATGTTGCTTCTATTCCTGATGTGGGTTCTCGTATTGACGAAGATGTCCGAACTGGGGTGATCAAGCTAGATTCTTCTCCTAGCTCCTACAGATTCCGATCCGCTGCTAAAGCCTCGGCACCAGTTGTGAACAATGTTGCCATGACCCCTGCTCCTTTTTGGAACAACAATGTGGGACCAAGCCGGAGCAGCTACAATAGGGCACCTCCGTGTTATAATCAAGACGGGTCTGTGAACTCTGTCACCGATCAGAGAAGGAATGGTGGAAATCGGAGAGATCGCCATTTTGATAAATTCAGCGCTCCATTTTCTACTATCTTTCAAGGATTGGTCGCCCAAGGAGTACTAAAGCCGATAGAAGGATACCGCCCGCCTAATCCGCCTCCTAAGAATTGGGATGCAAGTAAATATTGTGCATACCACGTATCACCTGGTCATGCGACAAATGAATGTTGGAGTTTGAGACACACTCTGCAAGACATGATAGACGATGGACTCATTCAGAAGACGCCCCAACCAAATATGGTGACTAATCCCTTGCCAGGGATCCATGTGATCGAGTTTGAAGGAAACTACTCAAGGACTAGTTTCATCGTTCCGAAGAAAGCTTTGAATTACACTGTAACTCCTGTTATCTCCGAAAATTTTGAATGCCATATGATCTCTTGGAATTCGATTTTGTCTAGTGCTAAAGCTGTTAAGGAGCAAAAGGCCCCTGTTAAAAAGGCCACTTGGGTTGGCGGAAATGTGAATCACCTCACTCGCTCGGGAAGAGCCTATCAGCCTCCAAATCCCGAGGCAAGTGAATTGGGAAAGGATAAAGAAGAAGTCCCCGCTCAGAAAGAGAAGGTCGCCGAGAACCCGGTCTTGACCCAGTTAAAGAAAACCCAGGCTAATATATCCATTTGGGGTTTGCTCTCGTCTTCACAGGAGCACCGAGATGTGTTGGTTAAAGCTCTTGCTCAAGCTGTCATCCCGATCGAGACTTCTCCCAATGACCTTGTCCACATGATCGGCAACATTCATTTTAGGAATATCATCACTTTTACTGATCTCGATGCACCAAAAATTGGTCTTAATCATGTCGAGGCTCTGCACATCACAGTTGGGGTCGGAGGTGAGCACTTAGCTCGTGTTTTGATCGATAATGGCTCCTTAGTAAATGTATGCCCCGTGCATGTTTCTCGCAGATTTGGGAATCAAGATAAATGATTTGGCCCCATCTTCTCAAGTGGTTCGTGCTTAGGATAGCACCAGTCGCTGTGTTCTGGGTGTTGTCCTTCTCACTCTCACCATTGGCCCTCTTGTCATGCCGATTGAATTTCAAGTGATTGATATCAAGTCCTCATTCAGTCTACTCTTGGGACGCCCTTGGATCCATGGAGTAAGAGGGGTAGCTTCCTCCTACCATCAGTGCATCAAGTTCATCCACGACAATCATGTAGTGGTAGTTCATGCCCAAGATGATACGCAAGTTTATGACCTCCCGATTTTGGGAATTGAGCACAAAGATACTGGCATCTTCTTGAGTGGTTTTGAAGTGATCCCACAAGCTCGGATCCATGCTATTGAATATGTCAAGGAGACCGATCTAATCGTAGAAGCGGACCAGGTATGGAGACGTAATGGCCTTGAATATAGTCAAGAAGATGAAGTTCCTGCCTATGATGGGGCTTGGAAAAGAGCAACAAGGGTGTATTGAACCTATCAAGGATGATGTTCCATTTTTCTTCCTTCCTTTTGGGCTTGGCTACAAACCGACTCCTGCCGAAATCGCCGAAGCTGTATGTCAGAAAAGGGAGAGACAGACTGCTATCAAAATTGGAAGGACCTATAAGCTCCCCCCACTCCGTCCTTATGAAAAGTCCTGGAAGGGATATTTTGTTTGCAAAGTTGAAGATGTCGCGTATGTTATGCCTTTTGAGCCAGTTATTGGCATTAATGAAAAGCCTCATGCTGGATGGAAGTATTTGAGAATATCAAGATGGTCGATGAAAACTTTGATGTGGGCAGTTCCTATAAGCAGCTGGACCCGATTATTCCGTGGAATATTGATGAAGAAGATGATGTCTTCGGGTTGTTTGAAGGAATTGGTCTTGAAGACGGATATGTCGTTATGATCGAAAATGGTAATGGTGAAGCTTATGACCCGGTGAAGCACCTCAAGCCGGCAGTGGCACCACTTAATAACTGGTCCAGAACCACTGGCCCGCTCGCTACAACTGACACTCTGGTGGAGCAGTTTGGTTATGTTCGCCCTGATGGCCCCGCTTTTGAACCCTTTGTGCTATCTAATGTTGTTTCCGGGACTCCCGAAGAGGACCTCACTGTCGAGGACCTCGACGCGGTCGCCGAGCTTGTACTCCCCTCTTTTGTGAATGAAGTTTCCTCTATTTCCGCTTACTCCTCGGTTGCCAATATTTTAAAAAATGATTTAACAAATGAAAATTTAACAACAACTAAAGTTAATCATGAATCTTTAAAAAACATAAGTCAAGATGAAAAAGACTATTTAATCGAGTTAAACAGGTTAGCAAAACAGTGTGGGGAACGAAAATTAGAAGCCTGTGGGGAAAATCTGTCTACCATCAATCTGGGGCTGAATGAAGAAGTCAAAGAAATGAAGATCGGGAGCTTCATGCAAGGGGCTGACAGGGAACAGCTGATCAGTTTACTCAAAGAATTTGTTGATGTGTTTGCCTGGTCGTATGAAGACATGCCAGGGTTAGATCCGACGATCGTGGAACACCAAATTCCTACCTTTCCTGACGCCAAACCGGTTAAGCAGAAACTACGCAGAATCAAGCCGCAGTGGGCCCTTCAGGTTAAAGAGGAGATTGAGAGGCTGCTACAAGTAGACTTCATCCGAGTTGTGGAGTATCCCCAATGGTTTTCCAATATGGTCACAGTTGAAAAGGCGAACGGCAAAGTCCGGATATGTGTTGATTTCAGAGACCTCAACAAGGCTTGCCCGAAGGATGATTTCCCGTTACCAAATATTGACATTTTGGTGGACTCGGTTGCAATGCGCAAAGTGAAGTCATTCGTTGATGGAATGGCGGGTTATAACCAAATTAAGATGGCAGTAGAAGATCAAGAGAAAACTTCCTTCATCACCCCGTGGGGGACGTTCTGCTTTCGGTCTTAAAAATGCCGGAACCACTTATCAAAGAGGTGCTACGACCCTTTTTCATGACATGATCCACAAAAAGCTTGAAATATACGTGGATGACATGATTGTGCACTCAGTTGAAGAAGGCGCTCATCATCTGATTGACCTCAGAAAGTTCTTCGAAAGGTTGCGGAAGTACCACATGAAATTGAATCCTGGTAAATGCACATTCGGTACTGTCCGAGGCAAAGTCTTAGGTTTCTTGGTAACTGAAAAAGGGATTGAAGTCGACCCCGACAAAATAAAGGCCATCACAGAAATGCCTCAACCTCGAACTCAAAAAGAGGTGAAAGGTTTCTTGGGAAGGATTCAATACATTAGCAGATTCATACGGCAGTTAACCATGATGTGTGAACCGCTCTTTAAGCTCCTAAAAAAGGACACCGATCGATCATGGGATGAAGAATGCCAGATTGCTTTTGAAAAGGTCAAAGAATACTTGACAAGCCCACCGGTCTTGGCGTCCCCTCATTCGTACAAACCCTTACGAATGTACCTAACAGTTACTGATACTGCAGTAGGAGCAATGCTTGCACAAGAAAAAGAGGACTCCTGGGTGGAAAGTGCCATCTATTTTGTTAGCAGAAAGCTACAAGGGAGTGAATTGAACTACTCAGCATTGGAAAAGGCATGTACCAGTTTGGTTTGGGTCTCGCAGCGATTAAAAATTTATCTGCAATCCTTACCTGTCCAGATTATATCCCGAATGGATCTAGTGAAGTACATCCTCGAAAGGCCAACCATGTCTAATCGAGTGGCCAAGTGGGCTTTTCTCTTAAGCGAGTTTGATATGACTTACGCAACGCCTAAGTCCATTAAAGGAAGGGTGATAGCAGACCAGCTTGCAAATTTGGCTCTTGATCTTGAGCCCGGACCAGAAGCTCAGTTTCCCGATGAAGGGATCTACACTGTTGATTGTTCGGAGAATAAGTGGCAACTCTTCTTTGATGGGGCTGCCAACAAGAGAGGTTTCGGAATTGGAATCTTGCTCATTGATCCAAGTGATGCGCACACGCCCATTGCTATCCGGTTAGACTTCGACTGTTCGAATAACACAGCAGAGTATGAGGCTTGCATCGCCGGCCTGGGAGAAGCATTAAATCGAGGGGTCAAAGAAATTGAAGTGTTCGGGGACTCCGCCTTGATCATCAATCAGGTCGAGGGAAAATGGAAAATCCTGGATCCAAGACTACAGCAGTATCATATTTCTACTGGTAGCGCTCACAGAACGCTTCTCAGATATCTCATTCCATTATCTCCCAAGGGACCGAAACAGATTCACAGATGCATTGGCTACCCTAGCCTCCATCATGGAATTCCCTGCAGATGTTATGGTAAAGCTGTTTGTGGTTAGTAAAAGATCAATCCCAGCCTACTGCCTGGATATTGAGCTAGAAAGCCAAGAGAATGAAGAGCCGTGGTATACAGACGTATGGAATGTGCTCAGGAATGGGACCTACCCTCCAGAAAGGGACAAAAGGGCAAGGATTGCAATGCGCAGATGGGCCCTCCCAATTTGTGATTTCCGGAGATCAGTTGTACAAAAGGTATCATCACAGACCAAATTTGCTCTGTGTAGATAAGACTGAGGCGAATAGAATCATGGATGAAATCATGGATGAAATCCATGGGGGACTGT
>JAOWBW010000909.1:501631-541986 GCA_026119855.1 Campanula takesimana
GAAAGATCCGTACGGATGATTTGGGAGCCACCCAACCAATCCGTACGGATGGTTTGTCCAGACGAAAAACAGTTTATTCAGATCTCTTGTTTGACAAGGAATTCTGATCCCAAAAGGAATTAGGTTTATACCCTATATATATGTGGCAGTCGGGTTTGAAAAAATATGGTTGATTTAGAAATCATAACATGTTGTTTGAGAAAAAATTACACACATATAGAGGGGATTATTAGTTTTGAGATTAGAATCATCATAACTCAAAATCAATGGAGCAAAATAATTCTATGAAGAATTGTTTCTTTATCAAGCCTTGGGTCTAGCAATCCAGATCAAGAAGGTGTTCTTGATATTCGTTCGACGTGTGGATACCGATAGAGGTGTTTGCGTTAGCACCTTAAAGTTCGTGTTCATGGATTCGATCTTCAAGGGTATGTTTCTTTCATCTTGTATTTAATTTAATCAACATGCACGGATCCGGGCTCTTGGGTGTTTGATTTATATGTTTATTCCGCTGCGCATGATGCATCAAAACCAACAGTGGTATCAGAGGCCTCGTTCGTTGTTGATTATTTTAGTATATCATGTTGAAATTGTTAATTCGATTATATGATATCTACATGATAATAAGATGAATGCGTGATTTGAGTTTTATATATGAGATATAAAGGTTTATGAGCATGACATGGGGATTATGTGATTATTATATTGATTTGATCTATATGAATAATTGCATGTTGGGATTATCAATAAATAATTGGATTATGTGGATTGATAATTTAGATCTAATTTATATATATAATAAATTGTTTATTCATGATATTGATTAGATCTAATTAAATTCGTAATCTGTAAATTCATGTTTCCGTAATCTGATTATGTATAAACATGATATTGGATTTGTCGAATTTCTGAAATTCTGAAAAAACCTGGAAATCTGGGATCCTACCAATGGATCCGTACGGATGGTTTGGGTGGTGCCAAACTGATCTGTACGGATAGTTTGGAAATTCCAGATTTGATTCTTTTTCTGGTGTTCAGATTATTCTGTAAATTGTTACAGAATTTGAATCTGGGTACTGGAAACTGCTTTCAGACGGCTGATTTCCGAAACCGTGTTTCCTGAAACAGTTTCGGCCGAAGAATTCAAAAGGAATTGCAGAAATCAGAGTTCTAAAGAGTTTAGAACTGCTGTAATATGTGAGATTAAGAGACAATGAAAGATCTTGAAAACAAGTATCCAATCTATACGGGAATGTGGATGCCTTTTGGCTTAGTTTCGACCGTATAGAGAAGTTGCTGGTTTCTTATCTTAGCACGGAAATGTGGATGCCTTTTGGCTTAGTTTCGGCCGTGCGGTTTGTGCTTTCAATTTCAAGATGCTCTGCAAATACAGTTTCAGAATTCTGAAGAGTTCAGAGTTTATGTGACCTGTATGAAAGAGCTGTACGGATAAATCTGGATGCTTTCAGAAACATCCGTACGGATGGTTGGAGCATTACTGATTTTGATCTGTTTCAGACGGCAGGTTTTGGAAACCGTGTTTCCTGAAACAGATTAAGTTCAGAAGTCCAAACTGTTAATGAGATCAGAATTTAAAGGAGTTTAAGATTGGCGTAATCTCAAAGTTTCAGAATTTATCCCTATACAAGTGCAAATCGTTTGCAAGAGAATGAAACTATATTTGGATTAATTCATTGCATGGACCAATGGCAGGCTTACGCCTTGTTTCTGGAATGCGAATGAATATCCAATCTGTAAATCGTTTACAGATAATTTAGATTCCGTCCCCATTATGTTGCTTCATAATTGAATCACAAGATTTTGCTTCTGTTAATTAATTGAATTAGTTAACATCATTATGCAAAAGACTATATTATATTATGTTTGACATAATTAAATATATGATGCATATCTCTAAGCAAATAAACCTTCTTAAAAACTTAAGTCAAGTGCCAATCCATGATTAAAACACCTTGTGAGTACATGGGTAGTTTTATGTGGGTTATGCCCTAGCGTAGGCGCATTAATTCTATTCATCTATGAGCAAGATGAGTGAATCAGAGTTTCCTATACGTTTAAAATGGTTGACTTAATTGGCTATCAAAACAGTTTTGGGCCTAAAGCACAGATGAGATTAAAACATGTTGACATAAGATGTTAACAATCTCATAAAGATCTAAGAGTCACATATGATGTGATTGATAAAGAGTTATCTACCTAAATAACTTGATTTTGAGCAGTCGTGCCCTAGCCACTCAAAGTTGGGTGAAATACGGATCTTAGCCTTATTGAAGGTGTATAATTAGTGGGAGTATTATGAAATACATTAAATCTCTAAATGATAATGGTATGAAATATATGTGTATATTTATTTGCATATTTCGTAGAATGTCTTAAACTATAATCATGTATAATTACTGCGATTGACCTCACTTTAAGAAGAATAAGATTAACTTCCATGACCTAGTCATGAGCTTAAGAATTGTTCTAAAGCAAGATCGGAAGTTATGAATTCTTAATAAACCATATTCCTAAGAAACCTAATGCCTTAAGGGTGGAAAGACATTGATTAGAAACATGTGGATGATTCTATAGATGTCAATCGTCCTAAGACTTGCCATCATGTGTTGGAACTTTAGAAGTATCTAAAACGTATGAATGCTTATGCGATAAGCAATCTCGTAGAAAACATTCCTACAAGCAAGAGAGGCAAATAAAGTTTGAGATTGATTAGAGCCTAACATTTATGTGATGAATGAAAAGGTATGTTAATAAGTTCTCATGTTTTGAACATAGAGAAACATATTAATTACCTTAGTTGGCTTGGTTACATGTTAGTTTGGAACTAACAAACGGATTTGATATCAATTCATAAGTGACATTTGATGTTTAAAATGCTATGTCTTAATATCAAATGGAAACATTCTCAAACTCTAAAGGTTAATAAGGACAAGGATTTAAGATAAAGGCAAGACAAAAGTTGTCAAGCCTAAAAGGAAATATTTGTGGCAAAACCTAAAATCCAAAGAATGTAATTTGTACCTGGCAATAGGATTGACCGTTGGTGAAATTACAATTTGAATTAAAAGATCAAATGGAACTTGCGAAGTGTCTTTAACTAATAAGTTCATATTTGTTTTGAACAAATGGTGCTATGTCTTATTTTAAGTAGAAATATTATTTTGGTTTCCATTAGAAGATTATGGATATTTCTTATTTCGAATAAGAAAGTGTTCCATTAAATATGATTTGCCTTATTGTATTGCTAATCATATAATGGGACTTAATATCCTATCTTGGAAGAACAAAATAATGAGCATAACGTAAATAATGGAAATCTGAATATAAGGATGTAATCGTTACATTCTTAAAAAGCATTAATGTCTATATCAAATGATAAGAAACACATATCTAAAATTCCATGGGACGAACTTTTAAATTCATATGATTTCGAATCATGTGATAGATGTGAATCTTAGAAATTGATCAAGACATCTTTTACTAATAGTAGTAAGAGGAAGTACTCTTTTGAACTTATACATTTTGATGTATGTAGTTTATTAAGGTAACAATGCTAGAAAGGATTTCAACACCTCATGGCAAAAGTATTGATGTACTCTGATTAGATAAAAGTAATGAATATTTGAGCCTTGGACTCGATGAGAATTCTACAGAAAGTCTGCAATTTAAGAAAAACAGAATCTGGAAACAGCAGTCGTACAGATGATGTTCCAGAAGTTTACAGATTGTCTGTAAAACACAGTTTTTTGTCTCATAATAAGTCAAACTGATCTTTAATTATCCTTCTAGATTATGTGCTGGAAACAGCTGCGATTACACTAAATTGAGATTCGTCTAAGGAGGTTCGTTATACCATATAAGATATGGAATGAAAGAAAACTTGGTTTGTCTTTCATAAAGATTTGTGATGTGATACTTTTGAGAAAAATTTTATCTTGGACAAAATCACACCTAAATCTAATAAATGTATTTTATGGGATATCTTAATGATATTAATTTTACACCCTTTAGAGTACAAATCGTTTGTCACTCTAAATAGCACTTTCTAGATAAATCGTTTATCTCTAAAGAACTAGTGGGAGTAAAATGTATCTCGAAGAGTTCGAGACCCAAAAATGACATGGAACCTAAGATGGAAGTTGAACAAATATTCACAAGGAGTTGTGGAAATTCGTTCAAGTATACACAAGAAATTTGCATAACTGATAGGATACTATCTATAACAAGAAATATTGATTTATCGTAATAGAAAGTAATAGGGAAGATATCATTGCGAATGATTGACCTATTACCTATCAAGATGTAAAGTCCGCTCCGGATTTAGATCAATGACTTGGAGTTATAAAATCTAAAAGTGTATATTGATTAAGCAAGACTAATTGAAAAAAGTTAATTCATAATATCGATTATGATGAAACTTTATCACATGTAGTCATGCTTAATATTATTAGAATTTTTTTATTGTCATGACCTCATATTTTGAATATGAAATATGACAAATGGATATCAAAATAGCATTCCTTAACAGGAACATACTTTAGGATGTGTTTGATACAACCTAAAAGTTTTGATCTATAAAATTCTAATAAAATATGCAAGTTGCAGAAATCCATGAGATGGATTGAAGCAAACTACTTGGAGTGAAATTTTATTTTGATGAAGTATACAAATAGTTTGAAATTCATCAAGGATGAGACTTGTGATTACAATAAATTTAGTGGGAGCGTAATTTTATTCATAGTCTAATATATATATATGGTTGATATATAAATCATTTGAAAGAGTTTCTAAATGAAAGACTTGGATGAAGCCGCCTACATCCTTGGACTGATTTATGGAGATAAATCTAAAAGGTTGATTGGTTAAAGTCAAAGTACTAATATTGACAATATAGTGAAAGGTTCATTATGCAAGACTCTTGGAGAGGTCACTTGCAAAAGTCTAATGGCATTAATCTTTGCAAGGTTTAGTCTTACTGGAAGACTGATGAGCAAAGAGTACATGATTAGGATTCCATATGCTTCGGCAATTGGATCTATCATGTAAGCCATGTTAATATACTAAGACCGGATCTCTCATATACTTGGATTATGATGAGATAATACCAATCGGATCCTAGTGAAAGTCACTAGTTAAGAAACATTCTTAAGTACTTTAGAAGAACTAAAGGATGCATTCTTGATCTTTGATGGAATGTAAGATGATCCTGTAAATAGTTACAAAGATGCATTCTTACAAACCATCAAAGATAAATATTGCAGTATAAATACATGTCTAAGTTTAATAATGGTGTTAGAAGAGTTCTAAGTATACCATTAATATTCTAAAAAAGGTTGAGTATCTAGTCGCATGGGATGCAACTAGAAAAATGTTAAGATTAAGATTCTAATTAGTAAACTGGAAATCGTTTCTAGTGTCACCAATTTAATGTACCTTCATTATGTCAATAATCGTTATTACACAAGTCAAGGGACTAATATCTTATCTAGACATATACTCAGACATTTCTATCTTACTCGAGAAATCGTCAAAGATGGGAGATGTCAAAATATGCAAAATACCTCATGATAATAACAAGGATAATTATCCTACATAAGCTCGTTTGCAATTATGATGGAGATCATAACTAAGCTCAATGGGTATTGGATACGCATTGATTGGGCCTAGTGAAAGTGGGAGATTGTTGGATATTATGCCTTAGGCCCTTGAGAAAGGCCTATGCGTTATATCATAGCTTCATTGTTATAGAGATAACAAACCCGATTATTATATCTTTTGCATGTTTATTATAATAATCATTGTCCCTAGCACTTATGAAGGGCTAGCATGAGTTTAATGGATAATCATATGATGATTATAGCGCATAGGATGCGGATTAAACTTGTAGGTACATGTTGGAGAACAAGTACTGGATAGACCCGTTATGAGATTTATGTCATGGTCAAATGTCATAATTAAATCTCATAATAGTTATATCATTCATCCTTAGACCTGAGATTATCATAGTCTTCCACATGATGAACATTATGTTTGACGTACTCAAACGCTACCCCTAACCGGGTGGTTATAAAGTCTACGATTGGCATAATCGGATTCCTGTAGGGAAGAATGATAAGTCAAGATGGGATTTGTCCCTTTCTCAAGAGAGATATCTGCTTGGCCACTCGATGAGTGAGATTGATAATAGTGTACGGCCGTACCCAAATGAATTGAAGTGTTCAATGTTATTTGCTCATATCAATCTACTCGAGATCGAGAAAGCATTGGACAACATAAGTTGACGTGGACCATGACTTATGTCCAATATGATATCGTGTGACAAAGGGATTGTGATATGTTCTATAAGGTTACTTTGGGCTTTCAAAGTTATACTAATTGGGTAGTCATAATGGCTTGCTAGAGTCCGCTTATGACTTACGGGTTCTGACTCGTTCGGACTCGTTGCCAACTTAGTATAATCCTATTGGGTCACACACAATAGAACGGATTGAATAAGGCACAGAAAACGGGAAAAACTGGATCCTGCTGGAAGGATCCGTACGGATGATTTGGGAGCCACCCAACCAATCCGTACGGATGGTTTGTCCAGACGGAAAATAGTTTGTTCAGATCTCTTATTTGACAAGGAATTCTGATCCCAAATGAATTAGGTTTATACCCTATTATATATGTGTGCAGTCGGGTTCGAAAAAGCTAATGGTTGATTTTAGAAATCATAACATGTTGTTTGAGAAACAATTACACACATATAGAGGGGATTATTAGTTTTGAGACTTAGAATCATCATAACTCAATAATCAATGGAGCAAAATAATTCCTATGAAGAAATCGTTTCTTCATCAAGCCTTGGGTCTAGCAATCCAGATCAAGAAGGTGTTCTTGATATCCGTTCGACGTGTGGATACCGATAGAGGGTGTTTGCGTTAGCACCTTAAAGTCCGTGTTCATGGATTCAATCTTCAAGGGTATGTTTCTTTCATCTTGTATTTAATTTAATCAACATGCACGTATTCGGGCTCTTGGGTGTTTGATTTTATCTGTTTATTCCGCTGTGCATGATGCATCAAAACCCAACATATATATGTTCATAAAAAAATTTATAAACTATGAACGATTTATTTAAATTATGTAAATATAGTACCTTAAACCATTTCCATCTACTATCTGTAGAGTCTTCGGGCACAGGTTAAGGTTTCTTAAGCAATATTGGATGCAATCTTAAAACCGCATTGCAAACCCGAGTGAAGTGTCTACTAATGGTTTCTTCCGAACGATAAAATTTACATATTATGACCCTGTTTTTTATGTTATGAGCAGTAATGTGAAGAAATATAGCATCTTGTTCCTCAATTTTCATGTTCCTAGTAGCTTTTAATCCTCCTAACGTTTCAAGCATGTCGCACAACTTGAAGAAGCACGTTCGAGTCATCCTTAGTTGAGATAGGCAAAGAGTGTCACTCTCATAAATAAATCCATGCAATATTAAATCCCGATCGATATTACTCAATGAGTATCTAATACATGGTTTGTTCATCTTGTGTTTGAGTATAAATACACATGCCACCTCAAAAAACCACTCAACTACTGACATGACTTCAATCCAAAATACAAAGATCAATGCATTTCTCTTCATCCCACGTTTTCGTGTTGTTAAACTAAGTCGGGCCATATTTCCTGCCAATTCGACCATATAAAGATCATTACAGATTGATATTGCATAACTGAATGAATAGCAATCATATAATATCCAGAAAAGTTCAAGCCTGTGAATCATGGTCCCATGGAGCATATCAAGCCATACTACATAACAACTTTGCCTAAGAACATATCTATCAGCAAACATTCGACAATCAAAATACCCCAAACACATTTACCCACAACCTCATTAATAAAGGATCCAAAATGCAGATACTAAAGAAAACCAGCTGGGGTTACACAACATTCAACATCAAAGCCACAAATCCAAACCACACATTTCAACAACAAACAATCTGGGTGTCTTTCAAAAATCTGAGCTAGTAAAATTTCAGCATTTCTAGGGTTTTTAATCTACAAACACCAATTAGGGTTTTTAATCTACAACACAGAAGAGAGACTAGAGAAGCAAAACGAGAGAGGAGGGAGGACAAACTTACCGGCGGTGACGTTAGGGCGGCGGCGTTAGGGCGGCGGCCTGAGGAAGGGCTGCGGACATGAGAAAAAGAAGAAGGTTTTTAAACATAATCGAGAGAGAGAGAGAATAGACGAGAAAGGAGAGAAGAGAGAGGGAACTTACCTGCGGCGAGGGCGACGCTGGATGCGCAGGAGGAAGGCGAGACCGAGAACGAGAAGAACAGGATCGCTGATGAAAAATGAAATCGCGTTTATGGATTTGATGAGTATATGATTTGGATTGGGGGTAGTTTGGTCATTAAAAAATGTTGATGAGGACATAATAGTAAATTTGACTTTAATCCAATGGAATGAATTTGGGGGAATTGAACATTCCATCCATTTTATGATGGAATGATAAATTCCTTCATTTGAAGGAATTGGGCATTCCAATGGAATGGAAATTTTAAAAAGAATGAACCAAACATGGGAATGGAATTGGTCAAAGGGAATTCACCATTCCATTCCCCCACTTTACCACGAACCAAACGCCCAAGGATATTTAACGAGTTTGCTTTAAGATCCATGCCGAAGAAAATACTCTTTGAGCTCCAACTACTACATCGTGGTTCCAAAACGTGTGTTTCCCATATATTCTCAAGGCACTGTATATAAGTTCAATAGTAAAAGTGAAATACGCTTGAAAGTAATACAGTGAAGTGAAATGAATAAAAACGAGTTTGCCAAATTAATTAATAAACATGCAAAATATGGTGTTATATACCTTGTTAGCTTCTCGAAGATCATTTGCACACCAACGATTGCTAGGATCTACATCCAAGTACTCCTCGTGGCAATTTCTTCTGAGGGACTAAAGAGAAGAATCGTCAAAATTGTTAGTGGAGAATAGAAATCAATCGCTTCAACCCGAATAAGGAAAAGGTAATAAAATGCGATGCTAATTTGTAGAATTAAGGATTAAAACAAATCACCTCATAGAGTGCATCTGATATAAGTGCCATACGGTGCGCAAACTCAAGTTTTGAGTTGAAGTCATTGTTTGTATCGGTTAAAGGATTACCAAGCATGTATCCCTGCAAAATATGGTATCCAAAAATCAACTTAAATTCGTTGGTCTAAATTAAAGAACAACACTGAATTTTTATTATTGGCAAATGAATTAAAATAAAGCGCGTGTAACTCCAAGAATATCATTTTGTTGATCGAACTTTTTACTTTGATATTCATCCATGGCTCCTTTCCAACTTCATTACCTGTAAAATAAAATAAGCGGATAAAAAATCACTAATGAGACCTCGAGTTGATATTGTCAGCAAAATATCATGAGAGACTTTTGTTTTTGTTTTCAATTTTCTAAAAAAAAAAAGAGTGACTTTGTTAAGGGTTGTATTATTTTATACATTTTTCTTAATTAGTTTTCAACAAAATATGCATATACTGCATATATATTGTTGTGGATATGGCCCTCCACTATCCAAGCAAATCGCAAGAACAATAAAAGCACAAGAAATCAAAGCAAGAAAAGACACAGAAATTGTTTACCCAGTTCGTCAATATGTTTGACTACGTCTGGGGGCACTACCAAGCCAGGAACTTGCACTATAATATGTTATCTTGAAGTTACAATGAGTTTGGGGGCGGAACATTGCTTAAATACATGCCCTGGAATAAGATCTAAACCTAAACAAAGAAGGAATCCTGAAATCCCGTCAGCGGACCAGGCGCCCGCCTGGCCTACCCCAAGCGCCCGCCTGCCTTTGATTTCCGAAGAACCAAACCTACTGTCCAAATGAGCGCCCGCCTGCTAGGCACCGAGCGCCCGCTCACTCCCTCCGCCTGGAATTCTCCTTTTTGTTCCTTTGAGGATCTCTACTCCAACAATCTCCCACCTAGAGATCAACCGCATATACAAACCCCGTATCCGTCTTCAACTCATCCATGGTGTCGTCCTAGTGCTCACCTCGATCATGGTAGTGCCTTCCTCCTCTCCTATTATCCAAGCCCAATTGAAGCTTTACATAGCTTCAAATTTTCAAGGTTTACCACCTTGGTCAACATGTCAACCGGGTTCTCTGATCCCAATATCTTCTCCAGCCTTAAGATCTTCCTCTCCAAGAGATGCCTGATGTAGTGAAACCTCAGCTCAATGTGCTTCGTCCTAGAATGAAACGCCGGATTCCTAGCCAAATGAATTGCACTCTGACTGTCACTGTAGAGAGCATTACCACTTCGCGTCTTCCCAAGTTCACCCAAGAAGTTCTGCAACCATACCATCTCTTTACTTGCCTCTGTCACTGCCACATATTCTGCTTCCGCAGTCGACTGAGCCACGATCTTCTGCAATTTAGAAGCCCAGGAGATTGCCGTACCACCCAATGTGAAAACATAACCCGTAGTACTTCTCCTCTTGTCTAGATCGCTTGATGCCAAATCCGCATCAACATAACCCGCTAACACGACCTCCTTGCTTGAGAAACATAGAGCCTTACCAGCAGTACCCTTTAAGTAACGCAGGATCCATTTAACCGCTTCCCAATGTTGCTTGAGAAAATTGCCCATGTACCGGCTGACTACTCCCACCGCATGTGCAATGTCCGGCCTTGTACACACAATTGCATACATTAGACTCCCCACTGCCGAAGCATATGGAGTCCTCTCCATCTTGTCACGCTCCTCCTTGCCCTTAGGTGAGTCCTTCTCGGATAGCTTGAAGTGCATACCTAATGGTGTCCCTGTTGGCTTCGCCTCTTCCATGCAAAACCTTGCCAAGACTTTCTCAACGTATTCTGCTTGTGAAAGAACCAACTTACCCGACTCCCTATTCCGGTCAATCCGCATGCCCAAGATTTTTCTGGCCTCCCCAAATCCTTCATCTCGAACCGTTCTGACAACTGAGCCTTCAATCTGTTTACCTCTCTACTGCTAGAGCCCGCTATTAACATGTCATCCACATATAACAGCAAGATTATATACCCATTGTCCGTGTTCTTGAAGTAGCAACAATGATCCGCCTCACATCTGATAAAATCAATATCGTGCATGAATCCATCGAACTTCCTGTACCACTGCCTAGGAGCTTGTTTAAGGCCATACAAGCTCTTAGTCAACCTGCAAACCAGTTCCTCGCTAGCCTTAGACAAGTAACCCTCTGGTTGTATCATGTAAATTTCTTCCTCCAAATCCCCATGAAGAAAGGCCGTCTTTACATCCATTTGTTCCAGCAACAAGTTATCCGCCACTACTATCCCCAGAACCATTCTGATAGTGGTCATTTTCACAACAAGAGTGAATACCTCGGTGTAGTCAATACCGTACTTTTGCTGAAACCCTTTTACAACCAACCTTGCCTTGTAACGCTTACTGCCGTTTGCTTCCTCCTTGATCTTGTAAATCCACTTGTTATGCAATGCCTTCTTCCCCTTAGGCAGTCTAATCAACTCCCAAGTTTTATTGGCCTTCAATGAGTCCATATCATCATCCATCGCAGCTTTCCACTTATCACAAAGTGTACTACGAACAGCCTCCGCATAACATTCCGGTTCACCACTATCTGTCAACAACAAATAGTAATTTGAAGGAGTATACCTGTCAGGTGATCCACGCAATCTGCTGGATTTACGCAGCGGAATATCCGGTTCCAGAGTATGTGGTTCATCTTCAGTGACCCCCTGACCATGGTCATCATGAACCGTCCTGCTCCCACCCGAGTCTGGAATATCCACCTCTACAACCTCCGGTTCCGAACTAATATCATCAGATGCCCCCTTTCTGTCCTTGTACAATACATGTTCATTGAATACCACATCTCGACTGCGAATAATTTTATGGTTTTGGTCATCCCAAAACTTATACCCGAAGTCATCCCCGCCATACCCAATAAACGTACATTTTACAGATTTTGCATCTAACTTAGTTCTATCAACAGAGTCAATATGAACATATGAAACGCAGCCAAATATGCAAAGAAAGGACAGATTTACCTGATTGCCACTCCATGCTTCCTCTGGAATTTCATTCCCCAATGGTACCGATGGTCCCCGATTGATCAAGAAAGCTGCCGTGTCCACTGCATATGCCCAGAACGTCTTCAGAAGTCCACACTTCAACCTCATACTTCTAGCCCGCTCGTTCAATGTCCTGTTCATCCTCTCTACAACCCCATTGTGTTGTGGTGTGCCCTTTGGAGTCTTCTCCATGCGAATGCCATTCGCTGCACAATATTCCTTGAACTCCCTGAGCTCATACTCCCCTCCGTTATCTGACCTCAAGCACTTAAGCTTAAGTCCCGTCTGATTCTCCACCAAAGCCTTCCATTTCTTAAACACCTCGAATGCCTCATCTTTGTGTTTCAAGAAATAAACCCAGACTTTCCTTGTCGAATCATCAATGAACGACATGTAATATGACGCACCACCCAGAGAAGTTACCGGGGCCGGCCCCACAAATCCATGTGGACCAAATCCAACTTTGCTTCCCTCAAAGCCCTACCCGTCCTCGAGAAATTACTTCTCGCCTGTTTGCCAAACACACAATCTTCGCAAATCCCCACGTCGACTGTCTTCAAACCCGGTAGTCTTCCCTTTGAGCAAAGTACTTTCATCCCCTTCTCACTCATGTGACCCAATCGACAGTGCCACAAATCTGTATCACCTTTGGCTGACGCCACCGCGATACTATCTTTGGTGTTATTCGCCAAATACAATGTCCCTTCTTTATTACCCTGAGCGATCTCCAAATCCTCCTTGGTAATAACCCAGTTCCTGCAGCCAAAAGTTACCTTGTAACCTTCTTCATCCAACTGCCCAACTGATAGCAGGTTCTTCTGCAAACCCGGAATGTGTCTGACCCCGTGTAGATGTAAGACCATCCCGTCTGATGCTCCTATTCTGACATCCCCCTTCCCCTTGATTTCCAAAGGCTCGCCATCCGCCAGATAGACCTTACCGAAATCACCGGAAGTATAATTCTCCAACTCTTCTGCATGCCCGCAAGAGTGGAATGATGCCCCCGAATCCAGCACCCATGATTCTAGTGCACTACTAACACTCAGAACCAGTACATCATCACCTTCGACTGTCACATTCACCGAATTACCCCCACGATTGGGACAATCCTTCTTGTAGTGTCCCAACTCCTTGCAATGATAACACTGCACCGATCCTTTCGCGACCCTTGGTTTATCTATGATCTCCACGGCCTTGCCCTTACCACCCACTACGTTTTCCCTTGATTCAGTTCTCCCTTTATTGCTAGTACCCGGCCTTCCCCTGCTAGTAGTAGCTAAGGCCGATCCCGAAGTAGACGATGTCCCCAATTTCTTCAAACGATTTTCCTCGCCCAACAAGAAGTCTTTAACATCATCATACTTCAATTTGTTCTTACCCGCTGAAGCATTGATCGCTGTCACTGTCCCGCTCCAACTTCCTGGTAAAGACGCTAGCAACAAGCACGCATGAACCTCATCATCAAACGTAATATCCAACGCAGTCAATGAGTCTATAACATCCATAAACTCATCGATGTGTTTAGCTAAGGATCCTCCCTCTTGCATCTTGAGACTACCCATCTTGCGTATCAAATCAACCTTGTTTGCAGCAGATGGAGTTTCAAATCTCTCAGTAAGATAATCTAATAGCTCCTTCGTGGTTTTCGCCTTCTTGGTAGTCTTCGCGATCCACTTTGACAAAGTAGATCTAACCATCCCTAGGGATTTCCGATCCATGAGATCCCAATCTTTTTGCTTTTCTCCTTCCGGTTTGACACCCTTTAGAGGTTTATAGAGATCTTTGTTGTACAAGAAATCCTCTATTTGCATCCTCCAAAACCCATAGTCAGACCCATCGAATTTCTCCACCGCTTGTTTATCCTTGCCCATTCTTGATTGCTTGACAACACCCAATCGCTCGATGAACCAATCGGTCGATTAACCCTAATCTCCAACCAGAGCTCTTGATACCAGTTGTTGTGGATATGGCCCTCCACTATCCAAGCAAATCGCAAGAACAATAAAAGCACACAAACAAAGCACAAGAAATCAAAGCAAGAAAAGACACAGAAATTGTTTACCCAGTTCGTCACTATGTTTGACTACGTCTGGGGGCACTACCAATCCAGGATCTTGCACTATAATATGTTATCTTGAAGTTACAATGAGTTTGGGGGCGGAACATTTGCTTAAATACATGCCCTGGAATAAGATCTAAACCTAAACAAAGAAGGAATCCCGAAATCCCGTCAGCGGACCAGGCGCCCGCCTGGCCTACCCCAAGCGCCCGCCTGCCTTTGATTTCCGAAGAACCAAACCTACTGTCCAAATGAGCGCCCGCCTGTTAGGCACCGAGCGCCCGCTCGCTCCCTCCGCCTGGAATTCTTCTTTTTGTTCCTTTGAGGATCTCTACTCCAACATATATAAGCTCATAACTTATAATGAAGGAGATTGTACGTACCATTGAAAATCTCTTGAACAATGATTGGAAGCAATTTTCCATCATAAGAATCACCACCGGCGTATAATGGATTGCCAAGAAACTTAGGATGATCGACGAGCCACTGCGCAAAAGTAATTAAGAATATGAACCAAGAACTACTACTATTCATGATATATACTACCTCCGTCCCAGCTCATTGTGCACTATTTGACTTTTCTGGTCAAAGTTCGAATGAATTGACCACATGAACAGTAAAAATGCACATTGAGCTGGGACGGAGGTAGTATATATAGAGAGAGAAGGAGGGGTATTTTTCCGCCACCTACCTTCCTAAGAAAATCATAAGTATGTTGAGCTGAAAGTGTATCATTCATAGTGTAAGCTTCTGAAGTTGTTGCATATGAAAATCCAGCTCCCACAGGTTGATCCAAAAAAATTATACTCGCAACCTAAATTATTTATGGTGGTTCTGAAAGAAATATGGCTAGGACTGTTTTCTGGGAACGACCAGTTGTGATCTGAGAATACAATCACAAGTGTCTTAACAACTGGCACGACAACTGTCAATGGACAGAATATCAGAAAAATGTAAAAACGCAGCGGAATAAATTAAAACACGAATTAAACACTTCAGCAAGACTATGCTTGCTGGAAAACTTCCATTAATCAAAAACTTGCAGAGTACAAGTTATAGCAAACGATTACAATGGAAGAAATAAAAATAATAAAAAGACTAAATGAGTTCTAGATTCCTAGAACTAATAAAACACCAAACAACCTTGAACAACAAAAAGATCAAATCACAAAAGCTTCAATGCTAAAGAAGACAACAATATATGTTCTTAATACAAGAACAATTGCAAAGAACCTTGAAGGATTTTGGAGTTTGATCAAGAAGAAGACTTCAAGGACAAAAAGGACTCTTTAAGAAAAACTTGATTTCTCTCTTTGAATGCTCTAAAAATCCGTGTGAAATGGCTGGCTCCTTCATGTCATTATATAGCCGCTCCAACCCTAGAATCCTACACAAGTAAGAGATCCATTTTGTAGAAGGAAAGAGTCCTACATTCCATAAAAGATATACACTAAACCAACTAAAAGATTAGTAGGTTAGTATGAGATAAATACTAAATATAAATCCTAATTTAAACCTACCTAAGATAATATACAAATAACTAAAATATTAACAAATTAAATAAAGAAAATATACAACCCATAATTACATAAATAAAAAAGATAATTCAAGAGTATTTATACTCTTTCAATCTCCCCCTATTTATGTGATTATGGTAAAAAACCTGCAAGAGCAATGTTAGCACAAGAAAACTCAAACCTTAATCTTCACCCATTGAACTTTATTTCATCTTCATTCATGATATAAGAAACTCGAGCTTGCTCCCCCTTAATTGGACACCACAATCTCTCCCCCTGCATTAGAAACTCCCCCTAAATGGATTATATCTCTCTTGATGATCATCTTCTGCATCTCCATTGATGATCATCTCCTCCATTGATTGACTATTTCCCTATTCTCCCCCTTTTCTTAAAGAGTCCTTTTTGTCCTTGAAGTCTTCTTCTTGATCAAACTCCAAAAACCATTGAAATTGTTGCTGATTATGAAAATATCTTAAGAAACCCCTTTATATATTATGATCAGAGCTTCAGCTTCATAGGATCAGAGGTAGAGGAAAAAGTGGAAGAAGACAATACTTATAGAATTTTTTGGAGAAGAAGAGACAAATTGCACAGTTGTGCAACCAGTTGAGTGCAGAGATGTGCACACAACTTCCATAACAACAGCATAGACAACTGCATGGATGACACTTTCACAAAAAGAATGAAATTCTAAGGATGAAATTGTTGCTGATTATAGCTGAGGAGAAGTTCACTTTGTTTAGGAAACATACACATTGAAGGTGACCAAACCTTTTGGAGGATCAAATTGGCCAAAGAACATGAATTCAAAAACAAAAATTTTATCCGGATTTTGTGGCTCATTGCAATACCATAGAAAATCATTTCCACTTGAGCCCCAAAGATTGTCTTGTTCAGATTTCCTTTGCATATAAACCTGGGCACACACTCATTAAACATATTGTTAACCAAGAAATGATTAGCCCACAATTTGATGAAAATAATAATCAACAAAATGAAATTTTCACGAGGCCAAAGAAATCCTAATTTTGAGTTATGCCTAACAAGCACACATAGTGGAGATTAATCTCAATTAGGTGTGACATAGTATGGTCAACATATCCAATGGCCCGGTTTTAACACATATGAATTCAATGAGATGTCCTTCAATCATGTAGCCTCTAGAACACTTCCTTTTGAGGCATTGAATCAGTTACGGGGAGGAGATTTTCACACTCACAATACAGTGTCACCATACTTTTTCCTCAAGTGATGTATTTTTGTACAACGTCGCATTTTAGCCTAAATGAGTAGTGACTTCAAAGAAAGGAGGCAGCTTGTTTTCCCCGTAACCTTAGATTAAGTGCCCACTCCATGATAAACAACACGAAGGAATTAACAAGATAATTTTTATTATCAGGTTAAGAAGAGTCTCACATTCAAGGGTCAAACACAGAGCCACAGGAAAGGTCAACCAAGTGATCACAAGAGATAATCGTGCAAAGCATGAATGCAGTTTTTTTTTTTTTTTTTGTGTTTTCTGTAATATACAATTATACAGAGATGCAGACAGTTGTCCACACACTTGTGCGATCAACTGAACTCACACACACCGAGAGAAAAACTTCTCTCGAGAAACAAAGGCCTTATGAAAATATCATTTAGTTGTTTGTTATTTCTACCAAATTGACAACTAATGATTTTTTGTTCAACAGTATTTCTAGCACAGTGAAGCCTAAAATCAAGATGCTTAGAAGTAGAACTTTGAACGGGCCTTTTAGAATCTCTATGGTACCCTTAGCATCACAAAACACAAATAAAGTTTTGTCTTTGATTCCATTGTCTTTGAGTAATTTGTTCATCCACAAAAGTTTAGTGCACCTACTACCAACTGTTACACATTGTGATTTAACAGCAGACATTAGCACAAAAATTTGTTCCCTATTATCCCATGAACCCAACTCATTTTCAAGATTCAAACAACAAAAATTGGCGCTTTTGGAATCAATGATTATCTCCCCCTCAAGTGCCATAAAAAATGCCTCTGAATCAGATTCGTCATTGGCAACTGAACAAGATGAACTTACCTGGCGGTATACAGAGTTCATGCATACCAAACCTCTTAGGTTTTCGTAGTTCACCCACTTTCCCTTCTTTTTTCTTTTTTCATGCACTTCCCCAATAATCTGGAAATTGGGGTGATTCCATTTGAATCTGGAAGGAAAATCTTCAGACCTGCGTATACCAGCTCCTTCATTTAGGTCAAATACTTCTCTGGTTTCATAATCTAAACCCGATTTTGCCACTGTCTGACCACTTGTGATGTCAGTTGTCTGATCATCTGGCATATCATCTGTCTGCATAAGTGCGGTTCTGCAGATTCAGTTGAGTTCTTTGGTTCAGATTCATCATCAACCAGATCATGTCTTTCTGTACAACCTGTAACACGATTCTCAGCAGATTTGACAATAAGATCAGGAGCATTATCAAAAACTGATTTAAGACATGAAATATTTTCAACCAACTTGTAACAATGATCTGAGGATCTTACTCCTTTCAAAACACATCTGTTTGAATCATCGAAGACCTCACACGTCTTCTTATCAAACTTGACATGTAGATCATCATCACACAATTGACTTATGCTTATCAAATTAGCCTTTAAACCATCCACATGCAACACATTGCGCCAACTAGGCAAACCTTCTACCTTCAGTGTACCTTTCCCAATTGTCTTGCCTTGAGCTCCTCCACCAAATTTGACTTTTCCACCGTTAAAGGTTTCATAGTCACTAAAGTGCTCAAGTGATCCAGTCATGTGGCGGGAACAACCACTATCAAAGTACCAGGATCCCTCAAAAATGCTCTTAAGGGATGTGAACACCACCTGACATTTGGTGTCTTCTTTCTTTACCCAAGTGGCTTTTGATTCTTCCTTGGGTTGTCTGTTCAGTTGATGCGCAGGTTGTGCGCTCAACTGTCTGCTCAAGTGACCGCCATTTTTCTCCAAGCTAAGTTCATGTTTCAGCTTATAACAAAATGGTCGAATGTGACCGGGAGCAAAACAATGGTGACACACATATCTCCTCTTTCTATTTCTTTTGTTCTTGTGAAGAGATTTATGTTCAACTTTAGAAGGACACTCCCCCTCTTTGGCAAAAATAGGAGCACCATAGATTAAACCTTTCTTTTCAGGTTTTTCAATTTTAAAAAATCCATCAAGCTTGGGTTTATCAGAATTTAACCCACACAAAGTGTCATTGGTTTTAGTAAACTCAGTTTTGACATTTTCAAGCTCGATGTCCTTTTTTGTAAGTAAAACTTCCAAATGGGCTATGGACTCTTTTTGAGACTCACTCTCATTTGACAACCTCTCAACCTCAGATTTTAAAGTCACATTTTCAACTTTAAGGGTAATGACATAAGAGAAAAACTTCTCATCTACCTGTTTGAACCCCTTATTTTGTTCCATCTCTTTGGACAATCTCTCAACCTCAGATTTTAAACTCACATTCTGAATAAGAAGTTTATCATTTACCTGATGCAAGGCTGTGAGTTCTTCAGAGTCACCTGCAATGGTAGAGTTCAAGCAAGTATATTCACTGCAGCCAGTTAAGTTGCCAGTTGTGTAGTCAGTTGACTGCACATCTTCACTGTCAGACTCACTATCAGATAAAGTGAAGTGAGATGATTGTATAGTTGACAAATGAGCTATTTCATCATCATCATAATCACTATCACTATCACTAAGGGTCGCTGTATAGCTCATTCCCTTTTCAAAATTTTCAACCGAATGAGATGGAAATGGTGTCTTTTTCGAAAAATCAATGGATTTTTCTATGTTATTTTCTTGCACACCACGATTTACTTCATAAATTGTTAAGATCCCAGTAAGTTCTACAAGACTTAGAGTCTCGACATCATTGAATTCCTTTAACACATATATTTTCACGTTGAATCTACTTGGGAGGGATCTTAACATTTTGCTTACGAGTCTAGCATTAGAGATGGATTCCCCTAACACATATAACTCATTTGCAATTTTTATCAATTTAGAAGAAAAATCTTTGATGGTTTCATTTTCTTTCATTTTAAGATTTTCAAACACAATCATTAAAACATAAAACTTGTTTTGTTCACAGTCCATTATGGCTACTACAAGGATCGATCTCAGTATGTCGAGAGAAGGCTCGTGATACCAATTGAAAGAAATATGGCTAGGACTGTTTTCTGGGAACGACCAGTTGTGATCTGAGAATACAATCACAAGTGTCTTAACAACTGGCACGACAACTGTCAACGGACAGAATATCAGAAAAATGTAAAAACGAAGCGGAATAAATTAAAACACGAATTAAACACTTCAGCAAGACTATGCTTGCTGGAAAACTTCCATTAATCAAAAACTTGCAGAGTACAAGTTATAGCAAACAATTACAATGGAAGAAATAAAAATAATAAAAAGACTAAATGAGTTCTAGATTCTTAGAACTAATAAAACACCAAACAACCTTGAACAACAAAAAGATCAAATCACAAAAGCTTCAATGCTAAAGAAGACAGCAATATATGTTCTTAATACAAGAACAATTGCAAAGAACCTTGAAGGATTTTGGAGTTTGATCAAGAAGAAGACTTCAAGGACAAAAAGGACTCTTTAAGAAAAACTTGATTTCTCTCTTTGAATGCTCTAAAAATCCGTGTGAAATGGCTGGCTCCTTCATGTCATTATATAGCCGCTCCAACCCTAGAATCCTACACAAGTAAGAGATCCATTTTGTAGAAGGAAAGAGTCCTACATTCCATAAAAGATATACACTAAACCAACTAAAAGATTAGTAGGTTAGTATGATATAAATACTAAATATAAATCCTAATTTAAACCTACCTAAGATAATATACAAATAACTAAAATATTAACAAATTAAATAAAGAAAATATACAACACATAATTACATAAATCAAAAAGATAATTCAAGAGTATTTATACTCTTTCAGGTTCAATGCTAAGTCATATCCTTATTTGAAGACGAGACACTTATTTTGGAACAACTTGTGCAAAAATAAAACTGCAACATTTATTATGAGAAGCGATGGATTTTAATATTTATTTCATTGGATTGCATGTCGGTCGTCACTAGCCGATCGATGATGAGTCGATCAGAAATTACTGATTATTATCTCAAAATGGAGATATCTATTTAAGAAGCAAAAGAAAAAATTGAAAGACCTTCGTCCACGAGAATGGGTTCAACTCCAAAACTGGTTCCTCCGCACTTGACGCTTCATAGTTAAAAGTAAATGGACCTGAACACAAGTACAAGATTATGCATCATCAAGCCACTTTTTACCTTCAGTATGCATGGACAACCAAAATGTAAAAAATACACTTACAACCGCGTTGTCGTTCCTAAAAGTTTGTCACTTTTACGTTTTTCTAACAGCAATATTAGTTTTTACGCAATATTAACAAGGTATAAGTATCTAACTACAATACATTTATTAAGAAAAATCGGTAAATACTAAATACAGAGAAAATTATATACAGGGAATGAAATATTCCAACGCTGCCCTTGCCCGTCTCGTGTAAGTATACACGAGATGTCATCTACAATCTCGTGTATATGTACACGTGATGACTCGCGTATGCACACGAGATTTCACGTGTACATATACACGAGATTGTAGATGACATCTCGTGTATACTTACACGAAATATTGTCTGAACCTGCATTTTCACAACAGCAACAGCAAAAGCAACAAGAAACAGAACTAGAACTGAAATTTGATTCTTAATATGATAGCACATTTCCACAAAACAGTGGGAGGGACCAATAGACCATTACACATATATTATCGCCAAATTGTATACGAAATAAAAGTGTTAACAAGGCTTATGCATATAATTCAAACATCAAAACATCCAAACATTCATACAAACTTGATAATTCAAAAACCATTACACATATACTATCCCCTACGTAATCTTTCTCTTCTTGCACCGTTCCAAAAATGCCGTTAGCAGCGCGTGGTTAGGCCTCTGAATGGTGGCATCGTGCAGCTGCTGGATGTCCGATGCATCAACGTGGGTCAGCCAGGCTCTATCAGTAGACTCCAGTTCATCACGCTTGAACCTGTTTATTCCAAACAAAAAATATAATCAATACTCGAGATCGAGAAAAGCATGGGGTGATAATTAATGGAATTTTTAGAGTGTGCGCCAAATAACTTCAAGATTTTAATAGTTTCACATTAATGATTATCTTACTTGTGCAGATGCTGCAGTCTCGTATGGAAAGTCACCACTGACTCACTAGTGGCGTCCCTCCAAATCTCTCGGGCTCTGTGATCACCAAACCCGTATATAAGAGAAACAACCTCTGGGCCGCCACCTGGGTCACTCTGAATCTGCCATGATGGTGGCTCCTCCTCACCCGCATCCTGCCTCCTCCTCCGTCCCTACCCTCTAGCCACATTTGGACCCCGCCTCCTCCCATGCCTCAAAGGTCTAACATCTATCTCCTCCTCCTCCTCCTCCTCCTCCACCTCATGCTCATCCTGCCCCTCCCCCCCATCCTCACTATCCCCTTCCTCCTCCTCCTCCTCACTATCCCCCTCATTCTCCTCCCCATCCTCACTATCCCCCTCCTCCTCCTCCTCCTCCTCCTGAACGTCATCAGATGCTACCGCCTCCTCCTCCCTCTCCTCCTGCTCCTCCTCATCTGTGCCTTTCTTGTCATTTTTAGACTTCCGCTTTTCTTTTCTCTCCGCATTTTCAGCCTTCCTCTTTCTATTGGACGCGGTCATACGTTCACGTGCCTACAAAAAAACAAATACGAGACAATAAATTAGCTATTTAGCATATGGCAAATATGAACAATGTAAAGAAAATTAATGGCAGAAAGCATCTCGTGTGAAATCATACGAGATGCATCTCGTATGATTTCATACGAGACACATCTCGTGTGAACTTATACGAGATGTCTCGTGTGAACTTATACGAGATGCATCTCGTATGATTTCACACGAGATGTGTCTCGTATGAAATCATACGAGATGCTTTCTGCCATTAGCGCCGCCTCTAAACACAGTTCATACAAAAATCAGGCAATCAATTTGAAACAATCAAACAAAAATTAGACATTGAGAATTTTTGGAATGTAAAATTAGGTTAAAATTATGTTTAAATTTACATAGTTACCTTCTTTACAGGCACGGTGCTAGAAGATGCTCCGGCGGCGATGGCAGTGACGGTAGAGGCGGCGGCAGCGCCGGCAGGGACCTTCGGAATTTTTACTCTCGCCATTGTCGACGTCGTGTGGTTGTGCGCGTCGTCGTCGTTGTCGTCGTTGTTGTTTGAGAGAGAGAGAAAAGAGGGAAAGAGGGATGAGTGAAATCAAAAAATAAAATTAAGTATATATATGAGTATTTTGGTAATTTAATTAGTTCCCTGTATTTAAGTTCCCTGTATATAACTATATCCGAAAAATCTCATCAAAAGGAACATTAATGATTCCATAATGGAGGGAGTAATTTTATGAGACGCGTACCGATTTTTTGATGGACGATAGCAGAGAGAGAAGAACAACCAGGGCCACCGGTGAGCCAAAGCATGAGAGGGTCTTTTTTTGGATTCCTTTCCGACTCCACAAAGTAGTACTCCCTCTGGCCCTAAATGAGAGTCCATTTTTAAAAAATCTTTGTCCCTAAATGAGTGTCTTTTTTAACATAACTTTCTCCCTAAACGTTTTTTTTCGAAAAAAATTTCACCGGTTTCTTTATACGTGCAAACTAAAGGTTTGGAAAGGAGATTACAAGATTATATATGAATCGTTGTTAACAAATTGTTCAAAAAGTTGAGATTTTCAGTGTCCCTTAAAATGAAATTTGGACACTCATTTAGGGACAGAGGGAGTAGAACAATTGCACGTCTTCTGAAGTCCTTCAAATTTTAAAATTTTCACTAAAGTCCTTCATTGCTAATATCAATTACAAATCCATCCATTTTGACGATCACGTGCCATGCACATGGCACTTAACTGACTTTTCTAACGATTTCCGTCAAAAAGCCCTTAACTGCCGAAAATTTTAGATATTGAGCCCTGATCTAGCGAGAAAAAAAAAACCCAGGCCCCGTTTAGACGCACCCCTGGAGTTCAGGCCCTAATTTGTCATTAACCCTCTTGTCTATTACTAGTACATTAATCCACTGCCCATGTTCTTCTTTATCACCTAAACTCATTTATCAAATTGATCTTTTTTTTTAATTTGGCATACTATAATTATTTTTTGAAGTTAAACCTAAATTAACCCCCTCACATTTTCATCATCCACAAATGAATAAATAAACCTTAAATTCATACAAACAGTCCAGATATATTTACAAATTGCTAACTGTTTTCACAAATTGATTGAATTGTTAGCTGAAATTGATGTATCGTACCTTGGATGGCTTCGTATTTTCTGGAATTACCAACAGCGGGACGGAGAAAACTCAAAATCAGTTCACTCGCCAAAGAGGAACGCCGGGAGATCGTGGTGGCGCGAAAAATTAAAATACTACTCCCTCCATCTGTCCGGTCCCTAAATGCGTGTCTATTTTCAAGAAATTTTTGTCCTAAAATGAATGTCCATTTTTTACCACAACTCTGTCCCTAAATATTTTTTTTTGAAAAAATTTCACAGCCTCTTTATACATGCAAAACGAAATGTTTGCAAAGAGTATTACAAGATTATATATGAAACTTTGACACCAAATTGTACCAAAAGTTATGTCCCTTAAAATGATATTTGGACACTCATTTAGGGACAGGGGTAGTAGAAAAACTAGAGTGTAAAGTGAGATTTAGATTGTGTTTGACGCATCAAGCACTTGATGATTGAGAATCAAACACTTGATGATTGAGAATCATTATCCCTGCTTAACGAATAAGAGTCTCACTCAACACTCGGCATTTAACGCTCAATGTGATCAAAGCATCATATCTTCAAATTACCCTACATTTTATTAAGCGTCAAACATCTAGTGTTTGATGCATCAAACGCTAACCTTAATGGTAGCACGCCATGTGATAAAACTCTTCAACAACCAGACTTTAATCTCAATGATTTGGGATCTTCATATAACTCCAAAAATATATATTGACATACTCCCTCCGTCCCGCCCGACTTGGGATTTTTGGTTCCGACACGGGGATTAAGGAAAACTATTATTTTAAGAGGAAGAGAATGAGTGGAGGAAGTGTTGTGAGTATAAAAAGAAAAGTATGAGAGAGAATGAGTGAGAGGAATAGTAAAAAGATTGTTGTTGTGAGTACGACAAGTGGGTCATATTAAATTAAAAAGTAGTATAACCTTTCCATTTTGGGCGTCCTAAGTCGAGTGGGACGCCCAAAATGGAAAATCGTCCTAAGTCGAGTGGGACGCCCAAAATGGAAAATCGTCCTAAGTCGAGCGGGACGGAGGGAGTATTCTTTATGCAGTATTAAAAATAATTTTAAAATTTCATGAAACTAATTTTTCAATAATTTTTTTAATTAAAAGTTAATCAAGAAAGTCAAAATAAGAACTTACACGGTTCATTTACGCTAATCTGGCACCCATCATCATCATCAACAACATCATTTTTAAGCAGAATAACTTATTTCCTAGTATTAATTGTTTCATAATCAGTTCTGAGTACAATGCCACTACCATTCAATAATAATAACTTAGTAATGGCTTAAACAAAAGAATAGTTACACCAAATACCACTACTACTACCATCACTACAACAGATTGAGAAATGAGAACAGTGCCTGAATCTACCTCGAGTTCTTCTTCTTCTTTACGTTGTTAATCACGTCAGAGGCAGTGAATGATCTTTCAATAAGTCCCGACAATGGCATTTTCATGGCGAAAGTAAGCTTCTGAAGGACCAGTGACAAAGAGTACACATCTGACATTGCTCGGTGAGCTGATCCTTCTAATGGAATCTCGTAGAAATCCCTTAGTGCTTGGAGTGATGCTTTCAATGGAACATTTGGACCTGACTCAAACATCAAAATCAGCTCTATATCCGATACCAAACATGGAACTTGCATACATACAATACAAATGCATACTCCCTCCGTCCCCTTTTAAACTTCAAAAATTTCCTTTTTGGGTGTCCCATTTTATACTTCAAAAACCCAAAAAGGAAAGTTTATTACAGTATATATTTCTTTATTTGATGGCCCTCACATGTCATGCTCACAACATTTATCTACTAACTGTTCCATACCCCCACTTTCTCTCTCCTACCCACTTTCTGTACTCACGACACTCTATCTCACTTTTCATATTACAACAACAAAGCCTTAGTCTCAAAATAGTTTGGGGTCAGCTAATAACATGAATCCTCATATGTCATCTTGAAGGAAAAGATGCAAGTAAAGAAAAAAAAGTTAAAAGAAGAAATAGGTGGGGGAAAAATAGAAAACGAAAAGAAGAGAAGAAAAAAAAAAGAATAGTGATAATAAGAAAATAGATACTCCCTCGGTCCCAATTTAAACTTCAAAAATAATTTGGGTTCAAGAATTAAGAAAAAAGTGATGTGGTGTGAGTGTAGATGGTTTGGTAGGAGAGAGAAAGTGGGGTAGGGAATAGTTAGTGGGTGATTCATGATTGTTGTGAGTATAACATGTGGGGTCCACAAATAAAGAAGTATTTAAAACTTTCCTTTTTAGGTTTTGAAGTTTAAAATGGGACGACCAAAATGGCAATTTTTGAAGTTTAAAATGGGACGGAGGGAGTATATAATAGATAGTGAAAATGAAAATAATACTAATAAATAAATAGTTAATAATTAAAAAAAAATCAACTCTCATCACACACATGAATATATTGCCCTCCACTCCGGCCTCTTCAGCGTCATATTTTCATCTAATCCAAGTAAACTCATATCATTTTCAATCACCCTTATCCAAGTTTGCTTGGGTCTTCCACTACCCCTTGCCATTTTATCACTTCTCCACTCTTCAGAGCCTCCTAACCGGTGCATCACTCTTCATATTATATAATAAAAACATTTTCTCCTTAATTCTTGAGCCCAAATTTTTTGAAGCATAAAATGGGACGGAGGGAGTATATATACATATATATATATACATACATACATATATATATATATATATATAGAGAGAGAGAGAGAGAGAGAAAGAGACCTCCAGATTTCACTAGTTCTCGAGCCAGAGGCAATGTATCCACGAACAGCCAATCTGGGGGAATCTCAAATGAGCAGCGACTGAATTCTTTGATTAAGAAAGGCACATCAAAGTTACGACAATTATGACCGACCCATATTATTTGTCCCCCTGGTTTCTGGCGGCTTCTTACATATTGCAGTAAGATGGGAATCAGCTCCTTCATCCTACATACAAAGTACGCAAATAACACTCCAATCAAACCAATATAAGCAGAATCTGAAAAGATACATATCAAAGAAATTAAACTGAAAGATAACCCATGTTAAGAAGACTCTTGAATCTACATCATCTACTAAAAAGAGACTGCAATACCTTGTTCCCCTTCACATATCATTTCTTGGCTCATGGTTTCTATCTAGTTTTCACTCTCTCTTTGGGCCCACTTTTGTAGTCACTCTCTATAGATACTTATTTTTCATGCATTCATTATAAAGCCACAAAAATAACCGTTGAAAAAAACTGTGGACCAAACAGGGCCATTTTTTCTTATAAGAAAAGCTAAGACTATTTCAACAAACAGATTATAGAGGTTCTTTTTAAGAGTTCTGTATCAATTAACTGATTTTGAATTTTTTTAGAGAACCACATAATGAGCAAATGGGGAAAGATGAACATGTAAACCTCTTAATTATACGGGGGCAAATGTCAATACTAACTGAATACACAAAGTTCAATGTGTTACTCTTATGGAACTTATCTTGTATACTCCCTCCATCCCGGAACGATGTTCCCACTTTTTTTGTTGTCACTTTGAATGAACATTGAACAATAATTTTAGATCTATTTAGTTAACCTAATGAAAATCAAAAACTTTATATTAATACACCATTATAATACTATTAATAGCAATTTTTAAATTTTCATTAAGATAATTAAATCAACCTAAAATTATTGCTAAAAGTTCATTCAATTTCAAAGTGACAAAAAAAAGTGGGAATATCATTCTGGGACGAAGGGTGTAGTTGCCAAGGTATGAGAAGAAAGAAGTCTCATGTAAAAGTCTTCAAAACCATTTGTGACTCTTCTCTCTCTCTCTCTCTCTCTCTCTCTCTCTCACACACACACACACACACACGCAATGAAGAGCACCAAACAGTCCCAACAAAAAATTGTAAGTTTTGAAACTCAAACGATTGCTAACCAACTTTTAAAATTTTAGACTCGTATGTAGGAACAGATTATCGGTTATGTCTCCCACCCACCCTACTAATCATGGTAGGATTTTGACTCAGTTAAAACAGAGATGGAGACTAGTTACACATCGAGGTAGCCAAGGTCCAATGCAGAAGTATTTAGTGGTACTTCTGTCGGGGTATCTTTCTGGAATTCCTTCTATTATACGAAGTAGCAGGCATTACACTGCAAGTCCATACAAGCATTGGAAAACGGAAGTGGAGCGAAGATCAACAAAAAGTTACAGAGAGAGAGGGGGGGGGGGCTAGTATCGATGGCCTTTTCAGCGAAACAAGCCAGAGCTAAGTAGTATTGTCAATAAATCAAAGAATGACTTGAGCCATTCGCCATATATAGTTAGAACGAGGTCAGTATGTCACTCCTTCATGAGGAGCAGAAGGTGATAATGTAGCATGAATCATGAACAGTGGTGAAGCCATAAATTTTGTATAAGGGGGTCAAAGTAATGATATAGTGGTATTTTTTCCTAAATCAAAGGGGATCAAATCGATAAAATTACCTTTTTTAGAGGTAAAAATGTTGTATTATTAAACTTGTTACTTGAAGGTAGTAAAAATGACACTGCTCCAAAATCAAGGGGGTCGATTGACCATCACTGTTTGGGGTGGGTTCGCCACTGATCATGAATGACTACTGTTAGTTACTAAGTAGTCAATTGAGTTGTGTAGCCGGTGACAAGCCTTTGTAATCCTTGAAACACTACAATTTTAGTTTTATAAGTAGAATGACAGTTCGATAAGATACTTAAGGATTAAAGGCTAAGAAATTAGAAGAGAATCTTCATAATGTTAGCAACCTCTTGCTGTGTACTTGAGGCTCAATAATACACAATCAGTTGCTTTCAAAGACCTAAAATGTTCAAAATTTCTAACAAGGCATTGCCTTCCATCTACCAACTCTTAACATTTGTCCATCCCAATGCTCCATGAGTACACTAGAACAAGTAGATAGATTTCAAGGGGTTCTAAAGATCAAGCACATGACTCGTGGTTCCGTTTCAGGGATTCTAAGTCCGATATACTACGGTGAAAAAAAATCTCCCAGTTCTACATTTGGTTTGGATTGCTTATGTCAGTCTCAACAGTAATGGTAATCACGAATCACTGGGTTTTGGTTGCTAGTGGTTGGATTCTTAAAAAATGCCTCATTTCTCATGCTATATTTTTCAGACGCAGAAATCTGACCATAGTGCTTTTCGGAGGTTGGAACTTAATCTGGTGCCGTTCCAGACCAAGTGTTACTCCCCATGTCCCGCTTTAAGGTTCTTACTTTCCTTTTTAGTTTGTCCCAATTTAAGGTTCTTAACTTTATTACCTAAAATGGACGATGGGACCCACTTGTCATTCTACAACAAAAACTCCCTACCCACTTTCTCTCTCCTACTTTACTTTTCATACAATTCTTAATCCCCGTGCAAAGTCAAAGTAGGAACATTAAATTGGGACGGAGGGAGTATTATCGACATATTTTCAGGTCCCCGACTACATTTTCAAAAAGTTTCTCAACATTATGGCTTTATTTGCACATACATGTAATAAAATAATATGATGTGTATATTTTCATGTTGACTGCACAAGTGACTGGATTTCAAATATTTAAGTGGAAAGCAACAAGACATTGGGTTCTTTCTAATGGGTAAAGGGGATGCATCCAGACCATTCTCCATCATATCATATAAAACCTGTAACGTGAAACTACAAGGACGTTCTGCAAAGACAAACCCATACTAGGAAACTGATAAATCAGCAAAAATCAAAATGAGTAGACATGGTATATATCACTAACTTGTATTCTAAGAGGCCAAAAATACTGCCTCAGTTCATGGATGATTTTTATATAGCAAACAAAGCAAAGATAAAATTTGGTTAGGGGCAGTAATACCTCGGGATCCCAGGCTTGTTGACCATATGGGTTGAAATGCCGTGGATACGTAAATTCAGTACGGTGCGTTCAGGATTTACAAGTGTCTGGAAGGTACTATTCTCACCCCCATGCAGATCCTGTAGTGCAATCTCAATGATCCGTTCATTATCTCTGCTTAAACCAGTAGTCTCGATATCGAAAACAATAACGGTAACGAGTTTTGCTAACTCTTTGTTCTCCGCAATCTTTTCTTGAATACCAATATTCTGAATACTGTTATATTCATTGGCTTCTAATCTATTTATAGTAAAGTTATTTGGTGATGAAACTATTTCTTCTGATATATCTTGTGAAATGTTGCTTGTTTTGCTCCCCAAGGACTTTTTGGTTCCTTCTGTTTTTGTAGTTATATTCCGTCTACTCCATCTCCTACTAGGCCCTCCCTCAAGGCCATAAATATTGGAATCAAGTAACTTAGAGCTAGAACAGTTTCCACCTCGCCTAAAATTATGGAAGCTTTTACCACAAGAATTAGCAAAGGTATAAATTCCTAATCTTGGACCTTGAAAGAGTGAGAAGCACATGGCAACTGTTCTCATTCCAATCAAGAAAAAAGACGAGATTAGAAACACTTAAAATTTCCTCGAGCGATACCAACTGGATTAACCTGTTACAGGGTCATAGCGAGAGTCAGCAGCAAGTTAAACGATCAAAACTAAGCTCACAGAAGAATACACAGCAAAATCCAAATCAACAGTTAAAATAATGCACAAAATTATCACAATTTCTGTCGTGAAAGTTAAAAACTGGATTTATTTATTTTTGTATTTTGTTAACAGTCTTTTAAATTCAACATTTAGAATGGTTTGTGAAATTTAGTTCTTTCCACCATGCCTTTATGGTGCCTCATGCTGTAGACACTCACACCAAGTTTACAAGAAAGCTGTGACAGGGAAACCATGCTGTTACACAACTAAATTATTTGTGTTTTGAGGATTTTTGTTATGACTAACGCTAACGCTAACACCGTTCCTTTAAAAAAAAAATATTGAGGTCATGGCATTCTTTATCGCCACTATATGTACTAAAGTAACTATAACTGTGAGAAAACAGTTGCTGCTTAGAACCTCTGCAAGTTGATTGGAAGGATAACCATACATTATATCTACTCGGCTGAGATTATTCAAAAAGTGCTCAGGAAAAGTAAAATAATCCATATAACACTGATATCGGTTGTGTACATAACAAAAATTACCGTCCTCATAAGATATTTGGCAAGAAAATCTGCAGCGATAAAGAAGAACAATGGTTCAATGAGTGACCTACTCCCTAACAGATGGACCCAATAAATGGTCTTTGGAACACTAAGATGGAACTTTTGAAACATTAGTACACTAAACTTTCTTTTCAAAAGAAAACAAGATCTAGTGAAGAAGCAAGAGGTCAGCCAAGTAACAAGATCAATAGCAGTAATCTAGGTTTCAAGGAAAACAAAATACTGCATCCCGCAAGAGAGACACTAGAGAAGAAACTAAGGTATGAATAAGCTCGAAAACTTGATAATGAACTAATGTTAGCCTGAGTGGACTCGTACCAAGGACACATTTACTTATTTATTAATTCAACGGGAAGTCATTGTGATCTAACCACTCTCAACTCTCCTTAGGATCATCCACACTAGCAAAAAAAAAGGGCTTCACAAGAACTAGTCTCGTGGATTTGCTAAAATCTTCATACAGTTTATTTTTTTATTTTTTTTTTCAGTGCAACTGCACTGCACAGAAGGAACCAAAAAATGTTAGTGGTAACTCTTGACAACAATTGATACCAGAAGATTCTTGTCACTATAATGATGAATGCTAAGATAAAAGATTACTGGATACTGATTGGTCCATTATAGAAGAAATTAACATGAGAATCCTTCCATTTGGATAATTTCAAACCTTAATATATGTCCTAAAGAGTGTTCACAAAAGACATAAAACTGCCTATGCCTAACCTTTGAGGTTAACAGTTACCAACCTATAGATAATCAATCTTAGGTTGCGTTTGGTAGCATCAAGCACTTGATGCTTGATGCTTAATAGAATGTAAGGTAACTTGGAGGTAGGATGCATTTGATCACATTAAGCACTAGATGACGAATGTTGCGTGAGGCTCTTATGGTTTTGTAAGGATTTTCATTCTCAATCATTAAGAGGTTGTTGGACATATTCAAGTTGAATGAAAGAATTAAATCATGTATCGTTGCTCTAAATTACCCTACATTGTATTGAGCATCAAGCATCGAGTGCCTGAGGCTACCAAACGCAACCTTAGTCCTAATATTCTAATATGCACTCCTTAGATTCTAAATTTCAAGGTTGAAACTTTGTTAGCCTTCTCCTATCTGCTATGCTACAGAAGGAAATGTTGTCATCTGTACTCAAATTTCAACATCAATAGCAAAGAACCACCATTTTTGTTGTCTAAGCATCTTCAAGTAAAAACATGGGCGGATCTTATGTGTAAATAGGGGGTACACGTGCACCCGGTCAACCCAATTTTTTTAACTAAATTTTTTTTTTTTTTTACTAAGTGCACCCCCAAAAAAATTAATTAGAGTGGTAATTTAACTAGAAGGGATGTGAACTTAGTAAAAGGAAAAGTTAACAAGTTATTTAGTGTAAATTGTGTACTTGTTTTCTTTTATGAGACAATTGTTTTGAACTTATATACTTAATTATGTACTTGAATATAATTACGTTTTAAATTTTTTTGGTATGGAGTTATTTAGTGTAAATTGTGCACCCGGTGGTTGAAAATCCTAGATCCGCCACTGAGTAAAAATTGAGTTCATGCTTTTCTTCAAGAGCAGTCTAGGCTTCAAAGAATTGGGAAACCACATAGCAAAGAAACAACCGCTAACCAAACAATTTTACAATTAAGGTAGATTTGGCTACACTTAAAAGACTAGGAATATTGACATCACTGATGTACAATCATAAATGATCAGAAGAGTAATGTGAGCTAAAAACAAATGAGTGCTGAGTGCAACTGCCCAGTAAATCACAATCACTATAATATTACTTCAAAATCAGGTAGGCTCCGTCTTAAGGTTAATAATACGAATAAACCATCATAAACAGTAGTTGTATTAGACAATTCCCTTCCCTCAGAACCATCTTCTACAGAAGAATATGAAATAAACTGCACCTGCCCACTTGTTCTTTAGTAACCTTCTCATTGCCTATATATGCCCTCTACTATATAGCATGTCAAACTGTCTTGGATGAATATCAAACCAAATATTACAGAGTGACTAGTGCTAATACTAGGTTAAGAACATAACATTAAAGATTGAATTGTAGAAATGGAAAGGATCAAATACCCAAATAATGGATATCTGTTGGAAACATTAGATGCCCCAATACTTCATCTAGAATATTAGAGAATCAAGACCAAGTATCCACTAAACTTTAGAAAAAAAGAGAAAAAAACAAACAAAGACTTTCTCCTATTTAGGTTATTGCTTCTTCTTCTTCTTCTTTTTTCCCTTTTCATCTTAATTTGTTAAAGTATCATACACTCCACAACCAGGATAAACAATCACATACAAACAGACAAAGTAATAGTTTGTTTTTCCAATTAAAAATAATTATGTTAAGGCACAAGGAAAACGAGATATTTTCGATTGGTCAGCAACAAGTATTTTCTAAATACCAATGACTCAAGAATCTAATTAAACGCATGAAATACAAAATATTACTCCATCCCTCCCCAAAGAATACTCTCTGTAATTTGAAAAGTGAAATTTTTAAGAAGATTAAGTTATTGTCTTTCTTATAAATGGTTGTTACTACTTAATACCACAAAATATTGGCTCTTTGAAATGGAGACACGTTTTTTAGGGACGAATAAATAACAAAAGGGGGTACTTTGCTGGAACAGGAGTATGGAAGAATGACCCAGAAGCCCAATCAAGCACTTGAAATGCAACATGTATGCACGAAAATTAAACATTCTTATGCATATAGGTCAGGAACCAAATCAAACACTTGAAATGCAGAAGATTAAGATGCATGCACCAAAATCTAAAGCCTTTGTCATATCAAATGACTCAGGAACTTGACACACAGTTGAAACGCGAAAGCAAGCTGAGTGAGGAAACCGATCAAACACCTCATATGCATAAATCGAAATTTCAAATTCCACCCAGAAAAATTAAATTTTTTTTTTTACAAAAAGAGGAAGGTTTAAATACCCAAATAGAAAAAATCGAAGAGAGAAATCATAACTTCACAGTACCAAAATCAAGAAAAGGAAAAGGGACAAGAGAGACATGCCTGATAAAACTTGAAAATACAAACCCACATTTGTTCAAATGCGAAAGTGAGCTGCTTCCATTGTTATTTATTTGTATGTATACTATATGCACCGTCTGTGTGTGTAAGAGAGAGAGAAAGAGAGAGAAAGAGAGAGAGAGGGGAGAGAGATTATTGAGGAGTGAGAAGGGGCTTAAGAGAAACATGGGAGCTACGAATCAGGAAAGGAAGAAAAAGAACGGGAAATGCAAACTGTGTGAGACAACTGAAAATGGAAAATGAAGGTCCATAAGATGCGGATCTTATGACCCAGATCCATTTCTTTCGGGGTCCACGACCCAGCACGTCAACTAAATTCCTTGCATTCCTTTCCAAAATTTTTACAATACTGTAAAAGCAAAAATATACTACTATACTCCTTCCGTCCCACCTCACTTGAGACTTAAGTGAGCACAATAACTAAGGAAAAATAATAAATTAAGGAAAATTGTGGTAGAAAATGAAGAGAAAGAATAAGTGGGGTTAATTGTAGGTTGGTTGAATGAAGTGTATGGTGGAAAATGAAGAGAGAGAATGAGTGGGTGAGGTAGATTAAATATAAAATTATAAAAAGATTACCATTTTGAGGAGTCTCAAGTGAAGTGAGACGGACTAAAATGAAAATAAGTCCTAAGTGAGATCGGACAGAGGAGTATTTTAGAACAGATGAAAAACAAAATCCACCAAATTTGTGAAAATCTTTTTAAAAAAACTTATTTTACACTAGCTTTAGTGTAAAATGTGTTTTCATTTCTTAAAAACATTTTATATTAAGAGATGAAAACAGACTTTACACTAATGCGAGTATAAAACAGGTTTTTCATAAGACTAAGGGGGTGTTTGGCGTATCAAGTATTAAGTGCTTGATGTTTAATATAAATATAATATTTGGAGGTAGGATGCATTTGATCACTATGGGCGCTAGATGTTGGATGTTGAGTGATGCTCTTACTCGTCAGCAGGGATTTTGATTCTCATGATTAAGAAGATTTTAGACATATTTATGTTGAATAAAATAATAAAATCATGCATCCTACCTTCAAATTACTCTTAAAAAAATTACATCATATCAAGCATCAAGCACTTGATGCTTGATGCACCAAATAGGCAAACACCCCCTAACTCACTAAATTTTAAGAAGTATTATTTTTAAAAATGGTTAATGACAATTTAGGGCCTGAACTCAAGGGGGGTCGTCTATCAGGGGCCCAGAAGTTTTTTTTCGCTAGATCAGGGCTTCAATTTAAATTTTTCGCCAGTTAAAGTTAAGGGCTTTTGATGGAAATCGTTAGAAAAGTCAGTTAAATCTCATGTGCCTCGCACTGATCGACTAAATGGATGGATTTGTAATGATAGTAGTTAGTAAGGGCTTTAGTGAAATTTTTGAAACTCAAAAGGTCAAAAATGAAATAAATATTTTTTCTAAAAAAATAATCCTTTTTAATCTTAAAATCTTCAATTTACCATCCAAATACCTCATTTATTTTACATTTGAAGCCCTGATCTAGCGGAAAAAAACTTCGGTGCCCCTGATAGACGACCCCCCTTGAGTTCAGGTCCTAAATTGTCATTAACCCTTAAAAAATAGATATTTGATATTTAATCTTAAAATCTTCAATTTACCAACCAATACCTCATTTATTTACTTACTGCATCCAGACAACCGTGCTATTTGATTTCATATATTTTATAAAAATAACTTTTTGTAAAGTTTAAAACAATAAATATACAAAAATATAATTCTTTTATTCTCTGACCAATTGAAATGGAAAATCATATCGTTCTCCCTCTGTCCCATTATAAGGTTCCTATTTTGACTTTGCACGGAGAAAAAGTAAATGTTGTGAGTGTAGAAAGTAAAGTAAGAGAGAAGTGTATAAGGAGTTTTTGTTGTGAGAATGACAAGTGTGTCCCATTTTCATTTTAGGTAGTAAAGTAAAGTAATAACCTTAAATTAAGACTGACTAAAATGAAAAGTAGAGAACCTTAAATCGGGGATAGAGTATTTTTTATATAGTAAACATAGATTAGAGAAGATGGAGACCGTTTGTTAGTTTGTTTGGTAGGCATTGAGTGTAAAACTCGTTTGCTAACATGATTGTGTGGATCTAAAAGATTGAAGAATTGCGTGCAAAGTATATACTATTACTATATTGAGATGGACATTGCATTTCTAATAACAAGTAAAGCCATCACATGTTCATTCTCCATATGTAAAGCAACATGCCAAATCCACATTTCCACATCAATTCAGTTACACTTTTCCTATATTCTCTATAACAATAACAATAACAATAACAATAATAATAATAATATGAATTATGCTAAGACTATGTTGGGAAAATAGGGTTTGTTGATAATCTTGGATAATGATTGAATTGTGTATGTTCCTTTTCCGAACAAAGTATTTCGACCATTTATGCCTAGGTTACACGAAATCTTTGTATGGGATAGACAATCAAGCAATCTGATTCTAGGCAAAGAGATCAGATCAAAACTTGGGAGAATTTGTGTGTGTTTTCTCTCTTTATTTGAGTCCAAATAATCTGTTTATAAACAGATTTTCGTCTGGAGCAGAAGGGAGACAATGGTTACATTCACAACAGTCATGACTGTCAACAGAAAAGGCACCTTTTCACTGATTCAGTGTCTGCTCGGCCGTGTCAAGGAAATGTGCTCGGCCGAGCAGGCCTTTTTCCGTGACTTCTGTTTTCTGTGAAAATCATGCTCGGCCGAGTTAAGGAAGTGCTCGGCCGAGCAGCTCCTGTTTGACCTGTCTCTTAATTTTCGGGTTTTGGTGGGAAACTGGCGGGAGATTATTTGGAACACCAAATATACTGTCTAGGTTTCGGAACACCAACAAGGGGCGCTGCCCCTTGACCCCTGCTTCTTTATCGTGGTCGAAAACATTAACTCAACGAGTGTGTACTCCACACTTTCCCTTACTCGTATCCGAGCAGAATATGAAATCGCATTGGTCTCTAGTAATCACAATTACATAAAATCGTTGATGACACTAAAATCACCCACAACTATTTTTTTATAAACAAATGATGTACTTCTTTTAATTAGAAATAATTACTAGTTATTTATTATCAAACAAAACTGAAGATAGCATTCGCTTTCCTGATTTTCTCAATTTGAATCTTTATGCCCAAATTTTATGAGAAAAATAAACTTAGTTTTCTAGTGACTTTTGTTTGATTGGAATTTTTCGATTTTACAATTTTAACTCGTGAACTATTCTTTGGCCGTTACGAGTGAGAGTCCATTTTAACACATAACTACTTTCTCTATATAAGAGTAAGAGTCTTATTTTAATTTTGCATTCTTATTAATGAAAATATGAACAATGGTTTAAAATTTTAAGCGGATTGAGAATATAATTTCCAAGATGCTAATGCAAATGAGTAAAGTGGGTTGGTTAATACTACCTCTGTCCCTAAATGGTGTCCAATTTCATTTTAAAGGGACACTGAAAATCTCAACTTTTTGCACAATTTGGTAACAACGATTCATATATAATCTTGTAATCTCTTTTCACAAACCTTTAGTTTTGCACGTATAAAGAAACCGGTGAAAAAAATTTTCGAAAAAAAATGTTTAGGGAGAAAGTTATGTTAAAAAGACACTCATTTAGGGACAAAGACTTCTTGAAAATGGACACTCATTTAGGTACAGAGGGAGTAGTAGTTTTATTGTAATCATATAAATATTAAAAGAACAAATGTCCAAAAACACTATTCATTTTATGACTACGGAATGAGACTATTAGTCTGTGACTCACCTCAAATGAAAATTGAACTCTTACTTTGAAAGAGAGAGAGAGAGAGAGAGAGAGAGAGAGAGAGGAGAGAGTATACCGTTAGCAAATACTCCCACCATCTCAGAGTGCGGAGTAAATATTTTCTATTTGATACGTCTGCCAAAGTAAGAGTCTCATTCTCAGAATGACAAAAGATAAATAATTGTTTTAAACAACTTTGTCCTTCTTTTAATAACCCAACACGAGTTAAGCACCTATTTGGTCCTTAATCTATTGAGTTGTTTTCTTTTGGTCCTTAACCTATTTTGGTTTTCCTTTTGGTCCTTGATGTACCTAGTTGCAGGATAAAGTGGTCCTTAACCTATTTTGGTTTTCCTTTGGTCCTTGATGTACCTATTTGCCGGACAAAGTGGTCCTTAAAATCGTCGACATGGCTTGTTGACCGAAAGGAAAACAAAAATAGGTTAAGGACCACTTTGTCCTGCAAATAGGTACATCAAAGACCAAAAGGAAACTAAAATAGGTTAAGGACCACTTTATCCTGCACTTAGGTACATCAAGGACCAAAAGGAAAACCAAAATTAAGTTAAGGATCAAAAAGAAAACAAATCAATAAGTTAAGGACCAAATAGGTGTTTAACTCAAACTCAACACTTTGCCACCTACTTTTACTCATCCTACTACATTGATTAATGATTTATGTTTTTGTCAGCAGAAAGTAAACTAACTAGTTTTTATAGCGAAAAGAGACTATTTTTTTCAACACAAGTAGACTAACTAATCTTGATCGCGAAAATAGGTTTTTGTGTACCAACATTATATATAAATTAAATTGAAATCTTTTGTACTACTTTTTTAATCAAATACTGGATCACTCATAATTCAAGGGGCTCACGTTTGCAAGAATACATCATAATAATGTCATAGCAAGTACTCCCTCCGTCCTATATTTATCTATTTCCATTTTTGTTGTCTCGTACTTATTGCTAATTATCTAAAATATTCATTTTTCTCTCTCCTATCCACTCACAACAACTATCCACTTACTTATTTTTCTCTCTCCTTACCCACTCAAAATACCTACTTTTTTTTTTACATATTTTCTTAATCCCCGACACTCTCATTTAAGGTTCAAAAAAGCGCTAGGCGCCGCAGCTGGGCCTAGCGCCTAGTCGGGCCCTAGACGAGATTTAGGCGAGGTCGAGAATTCAGATATAGTTATAATATCCTAGGCGGGGTTAAGCAAGCATTTTATGAACACCTAACGCCTAGACGGGGCCTAGGCGCCTAAGCGGAGTGTATTTTAGAACACTGCTCCCATTAGATAGCAACAAGTATGGGACGGATGAAGTATGCATCATAATAATATCATCCAAACCTATCAGATCATGAAACAAGTTATTATACATACCTCTAACTCTTACACCTTTAACAAAAAAGAAGCTTCAAAATGGTAAAGCAAAGTACATTGATAAAGGCAACCAAATATATGTACATTTTTCTTTCCCAGTAAGCTATGTATTATACATACCTCTAACTCTTACACCTTTAACAACAAAGAAAAGCTTCAAATATGGTAAAGCAAAGTACATTGATAAAGGCAACCAAATATATGTACATTTTCTTTCCCCATTAAGCTATGTATCACCCACAAGCATCTAAATCACCTGATACGGGGTGTTTTAACTTAATCAATCAGAGATATCAGGTTCGAACCCTGAGAATGCAATAATGTTAAATACTTGTTGACAGAGCTTTGCCGCCCTTTTGGTCCTACCCAGCTCGATCCAGATTAGTCGGCATTCATGTGATATTCAGATACTGGTTGTTAAAAAAAAAAAAAGTAAGCTGCGTATCGACCCAAAACATTAGGATTTCACACTTGGGGAACTAACAAGTACCACCCTCCCAAACATCATCAACCTAACCTACTCTAGTTACATCATAGTAACAAAAGAAGTTGGATAAACAAGATTAGGGGTGTGGTGGATTTGAGTTAATCTTGTCTAATAATATGTTCAATCTAAACTAAACTAAGCATAAACAGAGGCACAAGACAGAGCCATCAAAAGAGCAGCAGCTTGCTCCACCTCCCCTGCTTTCTTCTTCTTCCACTCCATTGCCTTTTCATAGGTGACCTTGGTCTCTTCATAACACCACTTCTTTACCTAAACCCCATTAATCTCTCCTTCAGTTTTGCTGCCCAACTTACCATCTTTACCCCTGCTGCTGCTTACTACATTATTCTTCCCATCATTGCCCTTCTTGC
>JAOWBW010000091.1:0-156440 GCA_026119855.1 Campanula takesimana
ACTCTGTTTAAAATGAGAAAATTCGGAAGAATGAAAATATCAAACGAATAAAAAGCCGAATGAAGTGAAACACTACAGAACTTTGTTAACTATGTATCTCAATGAATATAACATTCGATTAAATGAATATTGAATAAGATGCAAAAACGAGAGTTAAGAATGATGTAACTAATGTAAATTATTTTTAATAATTTAAAGGTGAATGTACCTAACATACAAATATATGACTATATATGTGGTCTGGCGGTTTGGTCTGGTGGTTCGGTCTGGCGGTTCGGTCTGGCGGTTTGGTTTGGTTTGGTTCGGGCTGGTTTGGTCTGGAGGGTCAGACCACAAACCAAACCGAACCACGCGGTTTATCAATTTTTGAGACCAAACCGAACTACTTGTGCTTAAAAACTGAACCAAACTGTATGGTTTAGTTTGGTTCGGTCCCAAACCGCGGTTTGGACCGAACCACTGACACCCCTACTTGATATTGGTGATGGCTAAAAGTGGTTGGAATCGATCTAGAGCATTGCAATGGGCCAAGGGACATATCATAACATGGGCTTTCCATCCAATTGGGGCACAAATATTAGTTGAATAGTCATGCTCTATCCAAAGTGGGCCATACACTAGTCAATGAATAATACTAGAGGCACAAAAAGGTCACAAAATCTCACTCACAAAATCCTAGGTGTAGTGATTTTATTGGTGTTTTTTATTAGAGTTTGGCGGATCCACTATCACTACAACCAATAAAATATCGCCACCTCATTGTGTGAGCATGATTTTGTGACTTTGTCTTGTGCCCCTAGCATTGCTCCTGATCAATTGCAAATATTTTTTTAGCAAACAACAAAATTATTGCATTAATAACTAATAAAAAGAAGAAAAGAGTCTCGCCCCAAGTATTAGAGTACCATTTTCATATCTTGCCATACAACAATGACATTTTTAGTTTCAAACTTGAGACATTCGGATGTCACTCCAGGTAAATTCCGGACATTGCCACAATCCAACATTTAAATCCAATATCTAAGAAATCGTATAATATTTTGCTCTGAGCACTAGATATATTTAAAGATCTGGGTTGATGAGAAACGTTTACTAGACATCTCAAAATCTGAAACATCTTTATGTGGTAAGAACAATGATATCCTCTTTATGTGATATAATGCGAGATTCATCGCAATAGGAAGATGATGTTGTGGGTATCGACTAACCAAACCAAGCAAACTCACAAGATAAATTATGCAAACCAACAAGCAATAAGAACGACAATCAAAGCAAATAAACACGAAAAAAACACAAGAAATGGATAACCCACTACGTCAATATGATTGACTACGTTTGGGGGCACTGTCAAGCTAGGATCTTGCACTATAATATGTTAGCATGTTGTTACAATAAGTTTGGGGTCGGTACGTTGCTTATATAATAACCCTAGAATAGTCACAAACCCTAGACAAAAGAGAAATCTTGAAATCTGGCGAATTTGGCCCAGCCTAGGCGTGGCACGGCCGCGTCCCTTTGTTAGCACGATCGTGCACGAGCAATCGTCCAAAATCCAATCATTCGGCCCATTTGGCACGGTCGCGCTCACAAATCAGCACAGTCGTGCCAAATTCCCTGAAGCCACAAATCACCAGTTTTTGTCCCTTTTGTGCTTCTCCTCCTTTCTCATCAACATAATTATCGGTTTGACTAAAGTCAAAACAGATGAAAAAACAATAATTAGGCAAACAAACAAACATAGACTCTCAACGAATGAGAGTAACCAAATGGCTCTTAATGAATGAGAGAAAACAAACATCTCTCAACGAATGAGAAAAACTTATTCAAACATAACAAATGTAAATATAATCAACAACACGATTATTTGTAATCTCAAGTTGAGATAACAAAAGAGTATGTTGTTGAAAATTAGAAATGGAAGAAAACAAAAGAAATCAGAAGAAGATTACTTGGGAAGAATACATAATATTTTTGCAGTGTTGTCAATTGCAAACTTGAACTACACATTCGTGTGAGACTTTTTGGGTGTGCTCCCGAGTTTTTAAGGAGATAAAGGAAAAGGAAGGGAGGGAAGGGGAGGGAAGAGGAGGAGAGAGAATTCAACATCATCTTGAAGTGCTCCTGAGTTTAAGAAGGAAAGTGAAGGGAAGAAAGGTGAATTACACTTACCACTTTTGGGAGGATTGCGTGGTAGGGAAAATTTAAAAAAAAAATCCTTCATTTTCCGTACTCTTCTTTCCTAAAAAAACTGGGGAGCAACCTTAGGAAAGAAAATATATTAGACTTCCTCCCCTTTCTTTTCCTTTCCCTTGTTTTCAAAATGGGCCGTCTCCTGTGCGACCGCCGCACAGAGTGCGACGGTTCGCACGGAGCCGAGAAAAGTTTTTTTTTTTTTTTTTTTTTGCCCTCCAATTTTTTTCCCAGCCATTTTTTGTTCGCCAGCAAAAGTAACATTTTTTTATTTTTCAAAAATGTACCACAATTTTGCTGAAATAGATTAAAGATAACATAAGATTGACAACTAAACTAATGTTGTATTTTATAATAAATGAATGTAATTTTTTTTCTCAATTGTAACACTTTTTTAGAGTTTTACATTCAATATAAATGCAAAACCAATTATATACATGAATTTTTAGTCTTTTTTTAAAGAAAAAAGTAACATTACTCTATAAAACTGTTACATTTATCTATATAGCATATTACAATCATATATGCACTGTGTTACACTTTAATTATTACTTTTTCTAACCACAAAAAATATTTATATTATTTTCTAAAACTGCTGTTACATTTTACAATAAAGTGTTACTTTTTTAAAACCAAACTGTTACTTTTTTTCATAAAAACGTGTTACATCTCAAGAGATGAGCAGTCCACTTTTTTTGTGTGTTAAAAAGTTTAATTTTTTAAAAAAACAATCAAACCATATCATGACCTATCTAGTTTAATTCGTCTCGTCTAGACGAACATATCGGTATTTTTAGAATTTTTTTTGAGTTCAAAATCTCAAGATATTACATTTTAAAGTTGTTGGAGTTTTTTTTTTTTTTTTAACAAAGACACGTGGCGCGTTGTGGGTGAACCGGATTTTGGGCATTGGGCGTTCGACCCATCTCACGCCGTGAGACGGTCGCATATAAGTTTTGTTCTTTCAAAATTCGGGTAGTAGACCTTTTGTAAATCAACGGAACATAATTTTAAACATATAGTAACATTTTTTTAAATAATTGAAAGATATTATTTAAATGCACAAATATTATTTCTACAAATAATTAACACTTTTTTATGTACTCTGAAACTTTTTAACATTACCACTGAAGTTGTTTAATGCATACTCCGTACTCTTTAAACACAGACAAACACGCATCACAACACATAAACTGCCACTTTTTATTACTACACTAGCGGCGCCATTTTTTTTTTTATGACGCAGTGCGAGTATTTGTTGAGTGCTAGTATTTTTGAGTTTTGAGTGCTTATTACTCAATCTGTCTCAAAATAGGTTTTAGACTCTTTGATACATATTAAAAAATGAAATTAATACATGTGAAAAAGTCTTATATTCCCTTAAAGTAATCCAATTACCTAGGCAACTAAATGCTTGTACAAGAGATAGTTGAGTATCATTAATAAGGGTATAATTGGTATACAACAACAAAAAAACCTTGAAAATAGTAAAACGACAAATATTTTGAGACAAAAATTAACTTCTAAAATGACATCTATTTCGAGACTGAGGGAGTACAGTAGCATCAGCGATATTTTGGAGTATGAGTAAATAAATACTACCTCCATATTAAATGATCTTCACGTTATTTGTCAAATGAACTTTGAGCAATAATTTTAGATTGATTTAATTATCTTAATGAAGATTTAAAACTTTTATTGATAGTATTGTTGTAATCTGTCAATAACAAATTTTATATTTTTATTAGTATAAGTGAATCAACCTAAAATTATCGTTCAAATTCTTTTTCGTAGTAAAAAAAAAAAAAAAAACTTAGGGTTTTTTTTAAAAAGATAAATGAGTACTGTTTACCTATGATATTGCCCACCACCTGTTTTAAACAGTAAAATTAGAGTTAAATAAAATTAATCCTAAGAAAGTAAAAAAATGCCCTCATGATTTATGGGCACTAACTACCACTAGGCACGAACACGATGAAGAAAAAATTATCAAGAAGACAAGCACGCTTGAAAGATTTTATTGAATTTGATTGTGAGGCCCAAAATGGATCGCTTTTTGAAATTGGAAGCACAGGGTCTTCATGACATGTTATTATGGTCCATACAACCCATTAAATTTATGGTCCTATTGAATGTTCAAATTTTATTTTAAGGGACATAACTTTTTGTACAATTTGGTGGTAAAATTAATTTATAATCATGTAATTCTTTTTACAAATATTTAGTTTTTGCAAGTATAAAGAGACCGGTGTTTTTTGTTTGTTTGTTTTTTGAAAAAAACATTTAGGGACAAAGTTATAATCAAAATAGACAATCATTTTGATTTTGGGTCAAAAATTTCTTTAAATTGGACACTCATTTAGGATTAGAGGGAGTACCATTTTAAAAATGAGGGCAATAATAGAAACACAAAAGAAGGCTACAAAATAATAAATATAAAATGAGGTTATTACGATATTTTATTGGTTGCGTGTACCCGCCACTATCTAATTAGAAATAACTATAAAATCTTGACACATTATGTTGTTAATAAATTTTTGTGAATTTTTTTGTGACTTTATATTTGCCCTAAAAATGGCACATCAATTTGTTTTGTAAAGATAACTAGCCTTTAAATTTGTAAATTATGAATTTAATAATTTTAAAAAATATAATAATTCATTTTATCTAACAATGTAATAATGAGGTATCCTTACTAATACAATTCACTACAATGTGCATTTAATATATTTATAAATAATGCATTTATTATATCTCAGTAAAGTTTAGAAAAATGTATGTATACTATATTCAGGTTAGTAGGAAGTTTGAACGGGAAAAGAGATTGTTGAAGTGTTATGATGCACTTCGGCTTATATATATATATATATATATATATATATATATATATATATATATATATATATGTACTCAAACATTACTTAAAAAATAACTCCAGATATTTACACGTACAATTTTTGAAAATATTAAAACAATAAAAATTATCTTATAAAATGAATGCTTAAAGAAAACCTTACAAAATGACTAAGGCAATCTCTTTTACTACCCATTTAATTACATTTTTTTTAGAAAATTTACTTGCGTGACGGTTATAAACATAATTAATTATCCTATACCAAACGATAAAAATGATTCAAAGAATAAATGGATTTTTTTAATAAATAATTTAAATTTTTTAAAACACGACTATCTAATATACAAACGTGCACTAATATTAATTATCCTCCATGCATTCATAAGTAATCCTAAAACAAAATAGTAAACCCTAATTAAGTAAAAAAAAATACACTACAAAGTAGTCTAAAAACTGATATAAACTTCAGAAGTCCGTTTGAGGGCCTAAATGACATTTTTCGGGTTTTTAAAACCCTGCATCTAGGGGCTAAGCCCAATAACATTTATTCGTTTCACGTTTAATTTGATATGCAACGCATTTTGTGGTTTACTCAAAGTCAAAAGTAACGACGTTTTCGCGTATACGCGTAAATGATTCCAAAAATTTCAATACAGCACATTGTTGTGTGTATAAATTAGTAATTTTACACTATATATTGATTTAACTTTCATTTTTTTTTTTAACCACAGTAGTGTTTGATTTTTTATAATTTTCCCAAATGTTTTCCTCTCAATTCAATCAAGCTGGGCCTTGTTGTTGGGCTCGATTCCAGTCCAGTACTGCATCTCTGGCTTATGCATACAGTGGCTGCTAAAACAGGCTAGTACATCCTGCCTTGTCTAAACTCTAAATAAAAGGCAGATAATGAAAACTCAGAACACCAGTGTTCTGTCAGAACCATTCACACACACACAAAACGCACATTACTACTACTCCCTCCTAGGGATGGCCAAAACCGGTTCCGGGCCCAGTTCCGGTTTGGCAAAAGGGTGAACCTTAACCGGCCCTTACTTACCCCGGATCCGGTTACCACAATCCGGTTCCGGTCCGGTCAATAATGAATAAAGAAGTTAAAAATTATTGAAAAACAAGGGATTTCCGGTCCGGTCCGGTTCACCATTTATGTGAACCTTAACCGGCCCTTATCCAAAACGGTTCCGGTTACCCCGGTTCCGGTTTTCGTGGCGGTTCCGGGCTTTTCCGGTCCGGTTCCGGTCCAGTTTTCCGGTTCCAGTCCGGTTCCGATCCGGTTTGGCCATCCCTACTCCCTCCGTGTTTCATGTCATTTGAGATTTATTTCCCTTTTTGTCCGTTTCACATTTCTTGAGACTGTCCAAAATGGTAAATAATCTTTACTATTCCCCCCACTCATTCTCTCTCCTACTTTACTTTTACATTCACAACACTAATCAACTTACTATTCCTCCCACTCATTCTCTCTCTTATTTATTTTTTCATACTCACAAACATCTCCTCCCACTATTTCTTTCTCTTACTTTTCCTTAATTTGTGTGCCAAAATTTTTGGTTTCAAGTGACACGAAACGGAGGGAGTATATTGCAACGGTGAGCGAATCTTGTTTTGAACGAATTTTCGATCACAAAAACTGATATTTTAAAATAAATAAAAAATTGTTATTCTATTTTAAAAATAAATAATAGAAATTAATATTTAAAATTAGTTTTTCATTAATACACATTACAAAATATAATATTTTTTTATTCTTTATTTTGTAGTTACATAATTTTGTAAATTAAACGCTCATAAATAAACGTCAGTTGTGATATCTTAAACGTTAAACACACGAGAATAATAACGCAATACAAAATATGCCTACGAAAACAAAGCAAGTACAATACTAGATAAATGCTAGATAATATCAAGAGTTTTGATAACATATACTCCATCTGTCTCACTCGAATTAAGACAAATTTCCATTTTAGGTGTTCCATTCGAATTATAACAACCTAAAAATGGAAGTGTTTTATTTAATGGAACCCACATTCACACTCACAATAACTTTCCACTCATTATTCTCTACCCCACTTTCTCTCTCATACTTTATGTTAGGATTTAGGTCCCAAACACAATTGCTTAATTGATAAAGATGAAAGCACAAAATAGCAAGAACGGAACAAAATTGAAAAATAGATGAACACAAGAGATTTAACGTGGTTCACCAACTTTGCTACATCCACAGGCGACGGATAATCAATTCACTATAACAATCAAGAGTACAAGGAGAATCAATGTGAAAACCTTTCACACAATCTCACAATCTCTCACAATAGTGAATAACCTAGCTTTTCTATCAATCTCTCTCTCAAGGATCTATATCAAGTCACACGAATAGGTCTGGAGACTTGTTTATATTTATATACAAGATATAAACCCAACCCTAGAAGAATAGGAGTCCAAAACACGGCCAAAATCGGTTTCCTTTTTTAAATAGGAAACCCAGTCCCGACACCATGTGCGGCCACCCAAAATCACCTGGGCGGTCGCCCAAACACACAGGAACAAACCTGGTACAAATTCAGTCAACCTGGGTGGTCGCCTAACATCATTTGGGCGGTCTCCCACCGCTACAGTCCTCCGTCTTCTTCTCCGTTGCAAGACCAATTCAAATCAAGCCCGAATTGAGAGTCACCCTCAACAATTCTCCACCTTGACGATCAATTCCCGAAAAGCTAGTATATCAAGAGAACATCTCTATCTCCGCCGCCCCGCCTACGGGCATCAATGACTACTAACACCAACTAAGTCCAAGAACTTCTTGAACTTAGCAATCAACTTTAACATGATAACCTTCGTTATAGCCATATTTTCAGTCTCGGTAGTAGACAACTCTGTGACATCCAGCAATCCAGATTTCCAATAAACCGCGGAACCAACAAGACAAACTACATACATCACTGTAGATCTTCTGTCAACAAGATTACCGCCCCAATCTGAATCACCATTCCCAACAGAACCTTCACTGTTCTTGCCATACACAATGCACACACAAGCATTTGAATACGGAACCCGTGACACATCATCTTTAGACTTGGGACTATCTAAAGAAGATAACCATTTCACATGGTAAGCATCATTTAAATCTATTGCATCCATAAGTATGCCATCGACATTAACAAGATAACTCAATGTGCCATCACTACAAACCATCAAGTAAACACAACAATCATATCCACTCCTAGCATCCATGGGTAACAATAAAAGTGTCGAACCTTTTATAAAACTGTCGAGTTAACTGCTCCAAATCATACAAGGACCTCTCTAACAGGAAAACATGATCCTTACCCCTCGACAACAAACCCTTCAGGCCGGCGCATATAGATCTCCACCTCAAGCACTAGATCTCTCATCGCCACAATGCTCAGCAAGTTGTGAATAGATAAGTGTCTAACAACTGGTGAAATAATATCATTGTAGTCTACCCCAAACCTTGGAGTACCTTCTTTGAACTTGTAGATCCACTTGTGACTGACTAACACCTTCTTTGGTGGTGATCTAACAAATTCCCATATTTGACTTTCAATAAGAGATATCATCTCTTCTTTAATAACGACCGACCACATAGCAAATTTATCACACGATATATTTTCATTGAAAGAAATTAATTTATGCATACTTACTGTTTTTGCAGCGGACAATGCATAAGTGTAGACACCCCATTTTGAACTCACATTTATGATTACACTACTCTCGTGTCTCGCCTTTGTGTTTTGATGAAAACTCGTTAGTTCTGTCATGTTTCGTTAAGTTTTTGTTTGACTCCGTTAATCTGGGGGCTAAACTGAACAACAGAACTTTAGATAAGGTCAAAACAGTACTTCTGTGCTGGATGCCTCGTACGAGACATTGATGTCTCGTACGAGACATCTCCTCTGTCTGCGAGTTTGATTCACTTTCCTTCTCCGTCCCGATCTCTTTCTTGGCCATCACTCTCCTAATCCGAGAAACATATCAGTAGGAGACTTCCTGGAGGTTTCCTATTGATTCCTTACCTAATTAAACCTCTCTACTTGGTCCCTAAGCAATATAAGCCTATAAATAAAGAATCTTTCACTCCTAATGTTAGTTAATGGTTCCTAGTCATCCTAAAAGAGGTTAACAATTCTTTAATCAGTCTCTCTCTCAATAATCCAGTTTTTCCTCCTCCCTCACACCAAAACACCACCAAAAACTCATCTTTTCAAGCCAAAACCATCACAAAACTCTTGGATCATCAAGGCCTTAGTCAAGGCCATCAATCGGAATCTCAAGAACGCTTTAGGTAAACTCCTACGCTTTTAATCTCTACTTCTCATCTCATTCTTTGTTTTAGAGTAGTGTAATCCCATCAAAAGGATCAGCCTAGAGCCTCTCCAATCCATGGAGATGGTCTCGAAGCACATGATCCGACATTCCAATAATCAAGAAATTAATTATTGGCTTTATTTGTTTTAATTGTTATTCTTTATTTGATTAAAAACACCTAAGCAAGATCAATCCTAGATTGGATGGATTGGGTGCTCCTTGAACTTCCCAATCCATAACTTAACCCCCGAACTCAAGAATCTCACGGTCCGTGTTCCGTTCAACAACATGGTGGCGACTCTCAAATCAAAAAGGCGAGCGGGTATCTTCTCGGGTGCAAACAGTGGCGACTCTGCTGGGGATAAATTTAAGTGGGTTAGACTTGCGTACAAATTAGGTTGTTTTAATCTCTGTAATCTTCTGCTAAAAATTGGATTTTTTCTGATTTTTTCTGTGAATTTTCGGACTGTTCTGTTTTGAATCTGGGCTTCGGAAGAGATGTCCCGTACGAGACATCCCATTTATAGCCGCCAAACAGCTTTGCAAAATTAGGAGACTTTAAGGTTTTATCAACAAGGGCTTCGGACTCTAGGGCCCCTCACTACCAACTTATATTCTAAATAAGTACTCAACAGATCACTAATACCAGAGACACCCCTCACTTGCAAAAAAAATGCAAGATGACGAAAATGCCCCCATATCTCCTCTCACCGTTACTTTTTTTTGTTAAATCATAGTCAAACTCTTATAACTGACACATAATTAACATATAAGAGTAAAAAAAAAAATCATTTTTTTCATTTTTTTAGAAAAATAATAATATTATTTGGTCAAATATGGTCAAACTCGGTCAAACAACAGTCAAACTCTTATAACTGACACATAATTAACATATAAGAGTTGAAAATTTTCACTTTTCCATTTTTTTAGAAAAAATATTAATAATATTTGGTCAAATATGATCAAATCCGGTCAAACATCAGTCAAACTCTTATAACTTACACATAATTAACATATAAGAGTCGAAAATATACATTTTTTTTTCATTTTTTTAGAAAAATATAAAAATATTATTTGGTCAAAATCGGTCAAACATCAATCAAACTCTTATAACTTACACATAAGACTCAAATTTTTCACCTTTTTCAACTTTTGAGAAAAAATATATAATATTATTCGGTCAAATCACGGTCAAACTCTTATAACTGACATATAAGACCAACAATTAACATATAAGAGTCGATTTTTTCACTTTTTTTCAACTTTTAAGAAAAAAACATAATATTATTCAGTCAAATCTCGGCCAAACTCCTATAAATGACATATAAGACCAATAATTAATATATAAGAGTCGATTTTTTCAACTTTTAAGAAAAAAACATAATATTATTCGGTCAAATCTCGGTTAAACTCTTTTAACTGACATATAAGACCAACAATTAACATATAAGAGTCGATTTTTTCAATTTTTTCAACTTTAAGAAAAAAACATAATATTATTCGGTCAAATCTCGGTCAAACTCTTATAAATGACATATAAGACCAATAATTAACATATAAGAGTCATTTTTTCAATTTTTGGGAAAAATATATAATTTTATTCGGTCAAATCCCGGTCAAACTCTTATAAATGACATATAAGACCAATAATTAACATATAAGAGTCAGTTTTTTTTTTCAACTTTTAAGAAAAAAACATAATATTATTCGGTCAAATCTCGGCCATACTCTTATAACTTACATATAAGACCAACAATTAACATATAAGAGTCGATTTTTTCACTTTTTTCAACTTTTAAGAAAAAAACATAATATTATTCGGTCAAATCTCGTTCAAACTCTTATAAATGACATATAAAACCAATAATTAACATATAGGAGTCGATTTTTTCAATTTTTGAGAAAAATATATAATTTTATTCAGTCAAATCCCGGTCAAACTCTTATAAATGACATATAAGACCGATAATTAACATATAAGAGTCAGTTTTTTTTTCAACTTTTAAGAAAAAAACATAATATTATTCGGTCAAACTCTTATAACTGACATATAAGACCAACAATTAACATATAAGAGTCGATTTTTTCACTTTTTTCAACTTTTAAGGAAAAAACATAATATTATTCGGTCAAATCTTGGTCATACTCTTATAAGAATCACTTCATTTTCTATTGACCAAAATCCATAACAATTTCAACAATTTTCCATAAACTCAACTGCAAAATCTTTGCGTCACTCACTCATTTACAAATACAAGTCTAAACCAACCACTGTGATCCTGCAGCTGACCACCAAGATAACCAGACAAATCAACGCTGGAGACAATCATACGGGCGTGAATTTGAAGTCCAAGTAGCAAATTATCAAATTTACGACATGTTTGGAGGATTAACATAGGATTGGATTCATTGATGTGGATTGGTCAAATCCACGGAATGAAGGACACTCTTGAAGACAACATTCACAGGGAGAAAGCGAGCTTTGATAGGTAGAGCTGAGAGTAAGGCTTACAGATTATTAGCGGCGGCAACGGCGGAGTTAAACGGAGAGCCACTCGCCAGAGTTGTAGATCTGATCGCCGGAGTAGTAAATCTGCTCGCCAGACTTGTAGATCTACTCTTCGGCGTTGTATATCTAGTCACCGGCGTTGCAGATCTTGGCCGGAGACAAAAAAAAGTTAAGAAGATCACTACCGACGTCCATGGCTTCCGTTGAAACTGTGAGAGTGGGAGACAGATAGCGAGTGCTGAAGAAAGATCGCCGGTGCAGCGCCGCCGCCGTCGGTGAAAAAGAGAGAGCCGGAGAGAGTGTGTGTGTGTATTTTAGAAAGAGAGATAGAGATAGAGGATCTGGAAAAAAATGGGAGGGGAGAGAGGGAGGTTAGGGCTTTATTTGGGGCGGGGTAGTTTAGGTATTTAGGTCTTTATTTTTTTGACTGGTCAATGGATGTGAGGGGTGTATGTGGAATTAGTATCTTATATGAACTCCTTATCTGAGATTTGAAAAGAGTCTCTCCCTTAAATGGAATAACATTTGGGTTGGGAGGACCCTTGGGGAAAAATCCCTATCAACAATCATTGCCCATCATTGTCTAATCATTATGTCATGATTTTTTTTTTTTTTAAAAAAACCTTTTGAATATGGCGGGTGTCAGTAGGGTTGCCGCACACATAATTTTTTTTTGCAGATCAGTCCCTGAACTTTAAAACTGCAGAACAGTCCTTGAATTTTCAAAAAATTGCAAATCAGTCCCTGGACTTAAAAAAAATAATATTTTCTTTGCTTGTTTTACTCCGTCCTCATATGTGCAATAAATGATTTATGTCATATACATGTTATGTTTTTTGCACTACCATCTTTTGCAGCGGAGTATAAAAAAAACGAATAAATTAGGGGTGACTACTTTACTCATCCCCTAGTTTATTTTGCACCCATTAATGGGTAATGCAAGCACTGTGAGTACTTCTATCCCTCTCTTCTATGTGCCCCTACGTGCTTATGTGCTCTTTATCTTCTAAAAAATCTTTGCAAACTCGAACTACGTTGACCTGAGTCTCTCTTTCTTTTTCTGAAGATTGAGAGAAACGTAGGCAACCACTTTGGTCCGGTCAAAACCTTTTACCTGCTTTAAAAAAAAAATCTCTATTTTTCCTTTGACACCTAGAACTTAACTCTCACACATGTGCACACATGTAGATTAATTGCACTACATACCCTATGAACCCGGGTCCCAATCGGAGGACGGATGTCGGTCAGCACCCCCATTCTAATGAATGGCCCTCGCCGGTCTCTCCAAAGATGGTGTACACACTCCGTGACACGCTCCTAGACTGTGTTCATGAGGAGCCTTAGCCGTAAGCCCTGCATCAACCTCATGCATACATACTAGTCAATAAGACACACCTCGAGACCGGTCGGTTCGATTCTTAGGGTTGTTTTAATCTTTGCCCAAGTTAACGCATGTTTACAATCTATAATCCTCCCTTGTGAATATGACGAATGTCCCTTCGGTAAAATGTTGAACAAAGGATTTTGAAAGAATGGAAAACCTCTCTACGAAAATCCGAGTTTGTGTTTTCCTACTTTCACTATTCTGTGCGGGATTGTGGATGCCATTTTCGCTTAGTTTCGACCGCACCGTTCAACATGTCCCTTTCGGTCGTCCCTTAAAATTCACAAGGTTTGATTGCATTAATGTGTTGTTTAACAAAGTGCAAAACAATTACGGAATCACTTAGGTTTGGCTTAATTGAACGGTGGATTCCGATGAGAATATGGGACCTTTGCCCAAATTGTCCGTTTGGGAGAGTGCAATATATGTGAAAAACAAGGGGCTCATATTCTAGGGTGACAGAATCCACTATTCCAGGATATTAGATAGAAACCCCCCAAAACGGATCAAGTTCCGTCCGACCAAAATTAGGATTAAAATCTGAATTCTGTCTTCTGTGCTGGATGCCTCATACGAGACATCCTTGTCTCGTACGAGACATCTCTTTCTATCCGTGTCAGTTTCTGTGTTGTGCTTGTTTGGTCAACCTACACTCACTCCTAAGCCTATACACCTCATAAAGCCAACTTGTTGGGACCTTAATCTGGGAACGCAATCTCTATACCGTTAGGTCCGTCCGAATCGCAACAAGATCGTTCCAAAATCTTCCGAGACCATGTCCGACACCAAGTCTATGCAAGAGGCCCGTGATCTCAAGACTCGACTAGAAAGGGAAGTAAGTAAAATAGTTGAAGTAGGTGCCACCGCCCTATACACTGACTTCAAGCGGAAAATGGAGGGAGAATTCATGACTCGCTTACGAACCCAAAGGGAGTACTATGAGAAAGAAATTACAACCCTTCACAGACGTCTCCAATCTCAAAAGGATAACTATGAAAATAAGATCTGTACTCTTCAAGCATGTCTGCAAACCCAAGAAGAATGTTGCAGCGAAGTAACCCCGTTAATGCTTTCAACAAAGGAAAGATCAAGTTCTATACCGTTCCCCTTCCTAAAAGAGGAAAAAGAGAGAAAAAAGAAAGGCGCTATGACAAGCTTGAAGGTATTACTCAAGAGGGTCTCCTCGACATCCTCGTGAAGGAAGGAAATATAACACGAAGAAGTCCTCCTACTACACTAAGGGAACTCCCTCCTAATCATTATCATCATCTCTACTGCAAGTTCCATAGAGCTACCGGTCACGACACCAACTCTTGTCACCACTTGAAGGATGTGATCCAAGATCTCATTGACAACAAGGAACTTGAAGCGCCAAATGTCCTCACCAACCCGCTTCCTAGCAAACCACGTTGAAGAAGACAAAGCCTTACCACTTTGGGGCTACAACTATCCTCTCACTTTCTCCCTAGAATTAGAATATGTTTAATTTCCTAGTATGAACTCGAAGAGTCGTTCTGTCATTCTAGTCCATCTCCCCCTCCTTCTCTAGTTTGTGTCAACTAAACTATCGAGTCTGTTTTAAATTCTAGTTATTAATAAAAGTCATTCTTATTCCTATACACTACTCTAAGGTTTTTCTACTTTTTGAATTTCTTCAAATCATCTCTTCTTCAACCTTCCTCAAATTCGTCAAGCGGGAGAGCACTCTTCTTCAAATAAAACAGCCTCATAAGCCTGTTCACTGAGTGATATACGACATACAAGATTCTTGGGGCTTGACTTCGACCAAAGCATGAAATCTACATGGGGGAATAGAAAATGTTCCTCATCACCTTCTCTAGAGACTTTTCGGACATGGAATTCTAGAGTGATTCAAAAGTACGCCTAGCCTACTTAGAGCTTGCACATCATTGGTTGTCAGACAAATAGTTGTCTCCCTTGACACAACATGACTAAAGGAACGATCTGGACGGATCATCTTGCACAAGGCAAATGAGTCTCAAACGAGACAACCATCAAGGAAACTCCGTAGCATCACCTCTGCAGAGAACCTGATTAGGTCCCAACTTGTCAAACACTTGTCCCCGCACACACACACAAATCATCACACACAGTTCATCACCAATAAACATTCCATCGCGAATCCATGCTATTCACACTACTTACACCAAGGTTGACCGACCGGGCATGCACATAAATTTGTCACCGCCACATGAGTCCAATTGCAAACTAAAATCAAAGCTAAAGTGCTTACTAGAAGAGGTTCTACTTGTTGTATTAACAGGTACAAGAACCAGTCCGTGCTCAAAGAAAATTCAACAGCGATCAGACAATCCCCACATCATTCAGACACCTCTGCATCCAGGACTTTCAATGTAGAGCATTGGAAGAGGATAATGTCCAGTACGTTCGATCAACCATTGACGAGGACATTCAGAAGTCTACAAATCAACATCAAATTCAGAGTTTCTGCATCCAGGACTTCAATGTAGAGCATTGGAAAAGGATAATGTCCAGTACGTTCGATCAACCATTGACGAGGACATTCAGAAGTTTACAGATCAACATCAAATTCAGAGTTTCTGCATCCAGTACTTACAATCGGCTACGACCATTGGAAGAGGATAATGTCCAGTACGATCAATCAACCATTGATGAGGACATTCAGAAGTCTACATCTACATCAAAACCGTCCAGTACTTCAATGAGGAATTGGGAGAGGACATGTTCAGTACTTTTGATCAGCCATTGAAAGAGAACATCCAGGGATCCAGTACATTCAATCAACTATTGAAAGAGGATAATATACAGTACTCTCAATGTAAAGCATTGATTAAGGATATTCCCCAACAACTTCAACACATTCTGCAACACAGTCTACACCAGCAACACCGTCAACCGCGATGCTCCATCAGCAACAAAAGGTATATTCAGAATTGGGTCAAGGACATTGATTCCTCAGTATGGGTTACTCTCCAAGCTCTAAACTTTTACTTACCGCAAGTATTGCTTTCAAAAGGATTTTCAAAATACCTAAAACAACCGTTTTTTCGTGTTTTCGGAGTCGAACTACGTTTGGTCTGATTTCCTTCTAGGAATACGTAGGCAGCTTTCTAGCACGACCATACCCAAAGTTCTAAATGGTGTCTTTTCTATCGACGACGTTACTTCTTTCATAAGTATCGTCGCCGAGGGGCTCTGTAGACACCCCATTTTGAACTCACATTTATGATTACACTACTCTCGTGTCTCGCCTTTGTGTTTTGATGAAAACTCATTAGTTCTGTCATGTTTCGTTAAGTTTTTGACTGACTCTGTTAGTCTGGGGGCTAAACTGAACAACAAAACTTTAGATAAGGGCAAAACAGTACTTCTGTGCTGGATGCCTCGTACGAGACATTGATGTCTCGTACGAGACATCTCCTCTGTCTGCGAGTTTGATTCACTTTCCTTCTCCGTCCCGATCTCTTTCTTGGCCATCACTCTCCTAATCCGGGAAACATATCAGTAGGAGACTTCCTGGAGGTTTCCTATTGATTCCTTACCTAATTAAACCTCTCTACTTGTTCCCTAAGCAATCCAAGCCTATAAATAAAGAGTCTTTCACTCCTAATGCTAGTTAATGGTTCCTAGTCATCCTAAAAGAGGTTAACAATTCTTTAATCAGTCTCTCTCTCAATAATCCCGTTTTTCCTCTCCCCTCACACCAAAACACCACCAAAAACTCATATTTTCAAGCCAAAACCATCACAAAACTCTTGGATCATCAAGGCCTTAGTCAAGGCCATCAATCAGAATCTCAAGAACGCTTTAGGTAAACTCCTACGCTTTTAATCTCTACTTCTCATCTCATTCTTTGTTTTAGAGTAGTGTAATCCCATCAAAAGGATCAGCCTAGAGCCTCTCCAATCCATGGATATGGTCTCGAAGCACATGATCCGACATTCCAATAATTAAGAAATTAATTATTGGCTTTATTTGTTTTAATTGTTATTCTTTATTTGATTAAAAACACCTAAGCAAGACCAATCCTAGATTGGGTGGATTGGGTGCTCCTTGACCTTTCCAATCAATAACTTAACCCCCAAACTCAAGAATCTCACGGTCCGTGTTCCGTTCAACAATATGGTGGCGACTCTCAAATCAAAAAGGCGAGCGGGTATCTTCTCGGGTGCAAACAATAAGCCACTATCTCCTCCAAACCATATCGAACTCTACCAAAAATAATGGTAGTCTCCACCTGCTTGTTGGTCTCCTCCTCTTGAACTGGAGCATCAATTGGAGTCGCTTCATCAGACACATTATTGACATCTAAGTCAAGTTCCACCATCTGTTTATCATCTCCGTCTAACTTCACCTGTTTATATATCCGTCCTGCAGAACTACCTTTTTCACGGAGAAGTTGAGAAACATCTCTACATGTCAGGAACTTAGATGCCACCGGATCCCATGACCGGAATCCTTTCACCCCAGTAGTACCTCCCACAAAGGAACATCCTTTGACCCTTAGCACCAATTTGTTGTTCACACAAGCATACACGAGACACCCACAAATATACAATCTTGAGTAATATCCTAGACAACCTGACCATATCTCCACCAGAGCCTTCATCCCAATACCAGAATTTAGAGTACGATTAGCCAAGTGAGTAGTCATCCTAATCGCCTCCCCACAAAATTCTGCACCTAACAATGCTTGTGACAACAAATACCAAGACTTTTCTGTCATTCCATTCAAGCCAATGTGACCCAATGTCATGTCCCATGATTGACTAACCTCCACCTTAACCATTGACTCCGTTGCAATAGACACATCACCAACAACCGTAGACCCAAGAAGCTTGTACAATGTCCCCACCTTCTTTCCCTTCAATACCACCAAGTCACCTTTAATAGCCGATAATTCACCATTCGCAATGGATAAACTATACCCAAGGCTATCCAAAGTTCCTAGAGAAATCAGGTTCTTCTTCAACTCAGGAACATACCTGACATTCTGCAATTTCCGCACTACTCCATCAAACATCTTAACCTTAATAGCCCGAATACCAACAACCTTGCATGCATTATTATTCCCTAACAAAACTACTCCACCACCAGCCTTATATGAACAAAACCATGCCCGATTGGGACTAATATGATAAGAACAACCCGAATCCAAAATCCAACTATCACGAATTTCGGTACCCGAATCACAAGCAGTAAGTACATCACAGTCACTGTCATCACTAGTGTCTTCAAACACTACTCCAACTTCACCCTTTGCCTTAGCGGTTGTATCCCCTTGGTTTGGACAAAACCTTCTGATGTGTCCCTTCTCCTTGCAACCATGACATATCACATTCTTTTTCCAATCACTTGAACCGGATTGACCATTCCTTGACTTTCTGCCGCTTCTAGCTACTAACCCATCACCTTGAGATTTAGCACTTGTTGAGGTCAAGTGCGTCTCAATGACTTCCCGTTGTAGTAGAGCGTTCTTGATCTCTTCCATAGAGATCTCATCCTTGCCATACAACACTGTCTCTCTAAAGTGCATGTATTTCGGAGGTAGAGAGCAAAGCAATTTTACCGCCAATTGCTCATCATCAATAACGACATCGACATTCTTCAAGTCCATAACCAAACCATCAAACTCATCAAGATGATTTTTCAAGGACTCACCTATTTTGAGTTTGCACTCCTCGAGTTTATTCATTAGTAGCAACCTGTTACTAATGCTTTTGGTCATGTACAATTGCTCAAGCCTAAGCCAAAGCTCTACCGCATTCTTCTCACTCACAGCCTCCCTCATTACCTCATTTTTGAGACTCAAGTGTAAGAGAGGTAAAGCTTTCTCGTCCATATCATCAAATTATTCATCCGTCAAGCTTGCCGATTTTCTTGCCTTCCCAAGCAAAGCCTTGACACAATTTTTACCCACTAAGATTGCTCGCATCTTCACTTGCCACAAACCGAAATTAACCTTGCGATCGAATTTCTCAATTTTGTACTTCCCTGCCATCGTTACCAATAAGCAATACAAGATCCACAAACCGTAGCTCTAGATACCAATTGTTAGGATTTAGGTCCCAAACATAATTGCTTAATTGATAAAGATGAAAGCACAAAATAATAAAATAGCAAGAACGGAACAAAATTGAAAAATAGATGAACCCAAGAGATTTAACGTGCTTCACCAACTTGGCTACATCCACAGGCGACGGAGAATCAATTCACTATAACAATCAAGTGTACAAGGAGAATCAAGGTGAAAACCTTTCACACAATCTCACAATCTCTCACAATAGTGAATAACCTAGCTTTTCTATCAATCTCTCTCTCAAGGATCTATATCAAGTCACACGAATAGGTCTGGAGGCTTGTATATATTTATATATAAGATATAAACCCAACCCTAACCCTAGAAGAATAGGAGTCCAAAACACGGCCAAAATCAGTTTCCTTTTAGAAACAGGAAACCCAGTCCCAACACCATGTGCGGCCGCCCAAAACCACCAGGGTGGTCGCCCAAACGCACAGGAACAAACCTGGTATAAATTCAGCCAACCTGGGCGGTCTCCTAACATCATTTGGGCGGTCGCCCACCGCTACAGTCCTCCGTCTTCTTCTCCGTTGCAAGACCAATTCAAATCAAGCCCGAATTGAGAGTCACCCTCAACACTTTACTTTCTATACTCATAACACCTACTCCCACTAACATTTTTTCCTTAATACCTATGCCCACCCCAAAAATCATAATTCGGGTGGGACGGATGGAGTATATACTCAAATCAGATCTCCTTTGAGAGTCAAGTGTGTGGATTTGTTTTGGAGAGCCCGTTTGCATGCAATGTATTCAGTAATACTATTTCCGACGTGTGAATTTGCCCTCGTGTACGTGAATGTATCGTCTTGCTCAATTTGGGTTGATTTTTTTCCCTTTCCTCTTATTTTAGATTTGTCTACCCAGAACTCACTCGCATCGTCATAGTTTCAATATCGATCACGTTCGTCTTCAACAATCATATTGTATCGATCACGTTCGTCTACAACAAGCTTGATTAGAATCATTTCCAGAATTTTGAGTTGAATGTATTGTCTTGCTCAATTTGAGATGAAAGTATCGTCCTGCTCAATTTGAGTTGATTTTTAATATAAATAGATTTAACCATGCCAATGGCCATGTCCCCTTCTCAGTTCTGACCATTGTTCTAAAAGACGTCCGTCTAGGCCGCCTAGGCATCAAAACTAAAGTTTTGATACACTCATGTATGTTTGCCTATTTTACCATTTTCAAGTGGCGTGCTGCTCACCACTCCTCGAGGCCAAGGACGGGGAAGGAGCCTAAATCGCATGCCTCCGGTGGGTCAACCAAGTAAGTGAGTTCTATTGTTTGGGGGAACCCTCTCACTGCCAGCTTGACGGCTGGACGTGCTGTCATCCTATTAGTAAGACGGCTTGTAATCAAGCTTTCCGCTTTTTTGACTATTGCTAGTTCTTGCTGCTCCTTACGCAGCGCTTGCTGCCTGAGAGCCGAGAATCCAGCGGCCGAGACTTCACAGCCAGAGCCTATGCCTGTTGTGTTCAACTCCGCGGTTGGGTTGGAAGGATGCTCACACATCTTAGCTTGCTGCTTGCCCCGTCTTCAGACGGGATCGGTCGGCACTCCCCGACCTATTGTATCTAAAAGAGACCCAAGCCATTAAGGCGCTAGGCGTTCATGAAATGCCTAAGTCCCGTCTAGATATTATAACTATTTCTAAGTTCTCAGCCCCGCCTAAGTCCGTTTAAACCCCGCCTAGGCGCTAGGCCCTGCTGCGGCGCCTAGCGACCGCCTAGCGCTTTTTAGAACCTTGGTTCTGACCAAACAAACCCCCCAACCTCCACACCACACGTACACCTCTTTTCCTGAGAGGTGGTCAAATACGAGTACATATCGGAACTACCGGGACTGGGTCCAAAAAAGGAGGAACTAAACCTGAACCGTGGTGTGCACGAGTACGGGTCCAACACTGGTTTTACGGTTTCGGGTTCACGACTGAGACAACTCCTATTATTATTACTCCCTCCGTCCCAAAATAATCTTCTCATTTGCCATTTTTCATTGTCCCAAAAAGTTCTTCCCATATCTACAATTTAGGCTTAAATGTTCATAAACACAACATGGCTAGTGAAGCAAGTGTTTCAATCCTTAAAAAGTTTGAATAGTCAAATGTGAAAATCATTTTGGGACGGAGGGAGTATTTTTCAAAATTGCAGAAACTATTAAAATTTTAACAGACTCTGTTAGTTTTCTAACAAAATTTGTTTAAAAGTAACAGTTTTTCCGTTAAATCAACGTAATGTTACATTTTTACACAATTATGTTAGAAAAGTAACAAATTTGACGAGTTTTGACGGAAGTCTGACGGGTTTGTCACGGGTCTAAAATGGACCCGGTTTCGCGGGTCGGCACGAGTCGGATTGGGTTGGCCACCTCTACTCTTCTCCATGAGCATAAACCCACACACACAAATTCGCCTACACTACCCATGTCTTTCAATTACACTACTTCTCTCCACTTCATACAGTCTTAGACATGCCCGGTTCATCGAACCGCCGGTTTGCCGGTTCATGAACCGGCGGTTCGCCGGTTCGTAAAAATCATAAACCGCAATAAACCGTATATAGATGGTTCACGGTTCCGGTTCAGGAACCGCCGGTTCATCCGGCGGTTCACGGTTCATCCCGGTTCGTTCAATTTTATTTTTTCCAGACTTGGACTTGGACGGGCCGACTGGGCTGGCGCTGGAGCCGCTGTCTGGCGGGCGCTGGGCTTGAAAGAATGGAAGGTTGGGCTTGGGCGGCCCAAATTGGGCCTGCCTTGTTAGTTGTTTCTTCTTCTTCTTTTTTTTCTTCCTTTTTTTTTGACAGAATGTATAAAAAGTGCATTTCTGACCTTATTATTATTATTATTATTTTTACAGAAATCTTTAAAAACATGTTTTCATGCAAATTTTTAAAAAATGAACTTTTTTTTTTTTAATTGTTTTTTGAATAAAAAACTCAAGAAATACAATGTATAGAAAAAAAGGGGACGACACCCTTTCAATTTTATTAAAAATTACATGGAGGGGAATAACCAAACTGTAGCAACATCGCGTGTGAGAGATTGACGGTAATAATCCAGTCCATTTCGCCAGATGATTTTAAAAAGTAAATATCCGGATAACCCGCCGGCTAATGAACCGCTGGTTCATGACCCGCCGGTTTATCTGCCTGTTTTCAGAGGGTAACCCATAGTTAACCGTGAAACGCCGGTTCACGGTTCACATTTTGAATTCCGGTTCACGGTTCGCCGGTTTACCGGTTATTATCCGGTTCGTTACCCGCCGGTTCTCCGGGTAATTTGACCCGGACGGGCATGTCTATCAGTCTGATCTTTTCTCTCTGCCACTCTTTAATCTGCTGCAGACAAAGAAAAAAGTACCACTATGAAATTTGTACCAAAAAACCAGGGCATTAGTCTAGTCAATTGAGGATCCACCGTCCAATTCCTTCCTACTCTCGGGATCGGTGTTGAGCTATCAATGGAGGACCGAGCCATATGAAAACAGAAGATACAACACAAAGCAGGGTTTCAATTCTGGTTTTAGCTGTTACCACACGTACTTGACCTCCTTCAGATTACTTTGATTTTGGGTGAGTTTTAGTTTCAGCTCTTTTGGGTTTGTTAATGGTGGAATTCATACCCTAATCCCAAATTGTAAGTGGGTTCTTTGTGTATCTGTCTATATTTCTTCGTGCAATTGTGTATTTCTGCTTATTTATTTCCTGTTTTTCTTAGGGTTTTGGACTTAATTTTCTGGTGGGATTGACTTTTCTTGATCAATTTGAATTGCATGTGTAGAAAAGATGAGAACTTGTTTTGCGTTTTTGCAATTTGAACATTTGATACTTCCTCTTTTCCACTTGTGATATGTTTGGCAACCTCGAGTTCAAGCATTGGTTTTGAAATTGGAAGAGCCAAATGAATTCCCCGGGACGAAAAATTGCTCTTCCACTTGGTATTCCTTAGCCAAACATATCCTTGAACTTTAACACTGATTATGGTCTTCATAATTTTCCAGAATTGCCTAAAATGAACATTATAATCTTATAGGGTTGTGATAAGGTTAAGGACTCATCTGTCAAGAATGAGGACTAGGAGGACTTAAGTGATTGTATAGAAGTATCAGGGTTAGAATGTACATAAATGTAAACTTATGGACTGTATAGAAAGATAGTTAGTTTGTTAGTCGGTTAGAAAGTTAGCTAACTAGTTCTTGTATGAGTTTTTTGCAAAAGTGACATGCGTACTTTGTGCAATATATCAATTTGACTCGCGTACTTTAGAAACATCAAATGTGGGTTGCGTACTTAATGTTTTGAAAATTTTGATACCGCTTTTTTAACACCCGTTAAAAATATAACGGGACATTCCATATAAGGAGTAAAAGTGTAAGGAATAAAACTTGAAGTGCTAAATTTAAAAATACCATCTAAACCTCTCTCTTAAATTTCTAGTCACTTCCATAACTTCCGGCGATCTCCATAAATTCCGGCCACCTCCATATTTTCAGGCCATTACCAGTCACCCAGTTGCTAAACCACACCCACGTGGCCACCTCTTCCTTCCTTCTCCCCTTTACTTTCCATAAATGCCAGAACCAGAAAATCCCTCCCACCTTTCAACAATTCCTCTCTCACAACCACAATCCTACACAGTGATCAAATTATACTCATAATCAAGCTAATATGGAGAACAATCAATCCTCTTTCTGGAAATTCAGTGACAAACTCCGCCAACAATCTCTCTAATCTCTCCCTCAACGACTCTATCTAGAGCAGCTCTTACTCCAAGCGCCCTGAGACCCACCCGCCGGAATTTCGACATCCAGGTCGGCTGCGATGTCACTACTCTGCCCAATCAGACCACCCCCTAGTCCGATTTTAATGTGTTCAACTTCGATTGGAAGATGGGTTCCTCTTCAGACATCTTGACTGGGTCAACCCAGAATTTGTCCGGTCAAGTTGGCCTCAACGGCGGATTCAACAAAGGGATTTACTCTAAACCCTCATCAAATTTCAATCTTGACAAAGTGGTATCAAATTTCAATCTTGACTGGGTCAACCCAGAATTATTCCTTACACTTTTACTCCTTATATGGAATGTCCCGTTAGGTTTTTAACGGGGGTTAAAAAGTGGTATCAAAATTTTCAAAACATTAAGTACGCAACCCACATTTGATGTTTCCAAAGTACGCGAGTCAAATTGATATATTGCACAAAGTACGCAGGTCACTTTTGCAAAAAACTCGTTCTTGTATATATTTGTATAGTCTTCTCATTGATGATATTCTTCAGGTTGTAAATAGAACTCGCTGTCTGGCCCAAATTTGGCTTTAAACCCTGCTTGTATAAGCTTTTCTAGGTTGGGTCAAGCTATTATCATGAGCCGAGCTTGAAAACCCAAAGCTCGACCCTGTCCGGTTCGGTTATGGTCCTAACATTGGATAAATTTGAGGAAATTTGCAATTATAACCAGCTCTAATTTATGAGCATACCCTTTAATTAATTCTTAAGTTTTTCAGGAGATGTAAAATTAGTATTTTTGGGGTTTCCTTTTCAGAAATAGGTTTTGTGGGGGTTGACTGTCAAAACATGGAACTTGATGTTATATTGGCTTTATTTCCAATTATGAATCCGTTGTATATAAGTATGGTGTAGTTAGTTTGGTTTTGAGATACATTTGAAGGTATTTAGTGTGATAGATATGTAAAAGACTTTACTTCACAACTTCAGATGTTAAATGTATAGGTTTTATGTTCCTGATGTTCTAAATAGTATCATCTTGTAATATAATTTTGGAACTCTTATGAAGTGGTAAATTGTACCCCTGGCTTGGGGCAAATTGCAGATTGGTGACCTGAGTTTGTCACATGTTTGCAATCCCCGACCCGAGATTTCAATTGTGGCAATCAGGGACCTATGTTTGTCAAATTTTTGCAATGTGGTGAATAAACTAACATTTCGTTAATTTTTTAACGGACCTAAACACATGTGCCTCGCACATGGTATTTTTAAAGGCAATCTTGTCAAATTTCTGGAGGCTATGCAGGGCATGTGTTTAACTGAGAGTGCAAGACATGTATTTTAACTGAGGGGGTGAACTGCAAGTTTTTGAAAATAAAGGAGTCGTTCGAGCTCCCTCCCATCCTCATTCCTTCGATCCAACCAAAGGTGGGGTTGATGGAAGGTAGTGGTGGGCGTGGTGGTGGGTGTGATGGCGGAGAAAGAGGCTGAGAGAGAAGACGGAGGAAGAAGATGGAGATGGGTAATTGTTTTAATTATTTCCTTTATTTTCAAAAACTTGCAGTTCACCCCCTCAATTAAAATACATGCCTTGCACTCTCAGTTAAACACATGCCCTGCATAGCCTCCATAAATTGACAAGATTACCCTTTAAAAATACCATGTGCGAGGCACATGTGTTTAGGTCCGTTAAAAAATTAACGAAATGTTAGTTTATTCACCACATTGCAAAAATTTGACAAACTTAGGTCCCTGATTGCCACAATTGAAATCTCGGGTTGGGGATTGCAAACATGTGACAAACTCAGGTCACCAATCTGCAATTTGCCCCCTGGCTTACAAAAGAAACAAGTTTCATTATGGTTGTGTATTCCATAAACCTCCAATGTCACAGCCTCGTGTCGCTGCTTCATACGGAGTATCAAGTTCAACGTTATATATATATATATATACATTTTTGTCATATTGAAAACTGGACTATCATCATAAAGTGTGAGAATATGAGTCTTTTTTCTTGTTTGAAGTTGTGAATCCTAGTATCCTCGTCTGTGCCCAGCGCTCTTGTTTAAAGTTGGTTCTGCTTCAAAATACTTCTTTGACTTTTTGTTTCTACCGGAGAAGGGTTGTAGACTTAATTTTTCCTTGATGAATCTTCATCGAACTTTGAACACATCCATTTTTCTGCTGCCTCGATATTTTTGCTTTGGGTCGTTTTTTGTCTTGAAAATTATGGGAACTTCCATTGTGTTCGATCTTCTTGAGCTATGATCCTGATTAGATTTTGTGGTTTCTTAATTTTTGTTTTCCAGTGGTTGTCCAAGTCTTGGAAGATAAGTTTGAATCCGTTTCCTTGAACATGTAATGCAAAGTGATTTGGATTTCAATATTGATTAAGTTTTGTATTTCACAGCCTTGAATGTCAAATGGTCATGTTCCTTACTTCCTGACTTGCATATTCCAATTAAACTTCACGACTCTGTTAAATGTGCACCTTTATTATATGATTTTCTTGAACATTGACTGTCTTTTTTCTTTCCTCTCCGTTATGGACTTTCAGTTGTAGTTTTCCCTCCTAATTGCGTTCGATCTCTGGGGCACAATGGATCAAGAACCAGGGAGGTGTAGAAGAACTGATGGGAAGAAATGGAGGTGTAATAGAGATGTTCTTCCTGATCAGAAATACTGCGAACGGCACATGCACAGAGGCCGTCAACGTTCAAGAAAGCTTGTGGAAATTACTAAAAAAGTCACAAAACCCAATTCACCCAAGACTTTCAATTCCAATAATACCCCCATAACCATCAACTACCCTGAAAGTGCCAAGAAAATCTTCAATTCATCTTCTCAACTCCCTGCAATTCTTCAACAGATTCATAACCCCTCGTCCGATACCATCTTCAAAGTTTGTTCCGTTTCTACCCCTACTTACACTACCTCTCCCATCGTTTATAATCGAAGAAAAGGCAGTGGGAGTGTCAAGAATGACTCTTTGACTGGATCAACAACCTACATCACTACCTATAGTGACAGTAATGAGACTTTGAATATAAAGAGAAGTAGCAAGAACATTTTGAGCGACTCAACAAGTAGTGATGTGGCTTCGGGATCTGATATTCCTCCAAAGGGTGTCATTCTAAGTGGGGTTGGTAAGTCTTGACATTTCTGTTGATTTTAGCTATTTATCTACTCCCTCGGTCCCAAAATGATCTTTTCATTTGCTATTTCTCATTGTCCGAAAAAGTTCTTCCCATTTTTACAATTTAGACTTAAAAAGTGTATAAACAAACATGACTACTGAAGCAAGTGTTCATATTCTTAAAAAATTTGAGTATTCAAATGGGAAGATCATTTCGGGATGGAGGGAGTATTTATTTATTTGGTTCTCACTAATCTATTATGTACTTTTGAGAAATTTCGTGTAGATTCGAAGTAATTTAGTCGTAGAATATTTCTCGGTTTCTTTTGTTTTCATTTAAAGTGTGCCACAAGTTTCTCCCATTTCTTCACCTCTTCCATTTAAGGGGATATTTAGCCTAAATGCTTATCTATATATCTATATAAGTCTTTCTCATTGGTATCTTTGACGTGACTGTGGGATGTATATTAGTCCCTTTCCAACTTACATTAGTTTCCTCTACCCAAATGCACTTGGATCTTTGATCAACACACTAATTAACTACACCAAAAAAGTATAACCTGGATCCACACGAGATGTTTCTACGCGTTTTGAGTCTAGGGAAGGACCGGGCCCGTATGAGCTTAATGTAGACAACCTTCGCATGCTGCTGGAAAATCCCAATTGATCTTGTTCAACTAGCATGTAACTATGTTTTGATGCCCTACGCTGTTCCAACGTAGGCATTTATTCTTCTTGACTTGATTTTGGACTCTATTTATATATGAGCGGATCTAGATCATGCCAGGAAAAGGTAAAATCACTTTATAAAGGAGGAAATTCTCCATCTAGTCCTTATATTGAAATGCTCATTCCAATAACACAGTCTTATTTGACTGGTCAATCTTTTTAAGCAAGTAGCTATGCTTGTACCCTTTTTGAAAATTTGCTTAAAAATCAAGATTTTCAAGAAACCGGACTATCGTTTTTGGTAACAAACCAAGAAGGAAAGGGGTGTACTTACTTTGATAGCATTAAATCAACTTTCTTTGTCCCTAATCTTTTCCAAGTACCATATTTAAAGTTCATGTCTTGATCTTTCCTCCCTCTTTTAGGTTGCGATACATCAACCGGGGCCCACCCAGAAACACCCGACGCACCAAGATGCAGAAGGACAGATGGTAGGAAATGGAGATGCAGCAGCAATGTTCTCCCCGATCAAAAGTACTGCCTCCAGCACATCAACAGAGGCAAAAAGAAACTCACGACACCCTCAAATCCCGTGCCCATTTCCTCTTTTCCTCCTTTCCCCCCCATACTTGGAAACTCAAACACTGTTCTTTCCGTCCCACCAATTTCCATCCAAAGAACTCTGATAAGCGAAAATGGGATCAGTTCAATAAGCGGAAGCAGCAGTGATGCCACTACCATCACAGATGATGAAAATACAAGTGATTCCAGTAAGTATATCATCAAAGCTCGAACCTCGAATTTACAGACCCCTTTCTGATGTTATGCAAGAATTATCTGTACACGTAGTGTATGTATTTGTGCCAGACCAGATTTTTGTAGATTGACTCGGTGTTCGGTCTTTCGGTTTGTGGCTGCCATGGCCTAGCCGCTTGGAGAAGTTGTCATATTGTTATGGTTTGCTGTATATATGAATTCCTAACTAAATGTTCATTATCTTAATTTGAGAGAGATTTTAAAAGTTGGTTTCTATATATGTCTAGTAGTATATTCATCTGACCTATAAGACGAGTTATACTTTTGAGTTTTTTTTTTTGGCAAAATGACCCTGCATATTATCAATTTATTGCATTCTTACCTTTGTACCATCAAAGCGGTCAATGTTACATGCGTACTTTTGTTTAATATCCAATGTGACCAAGTTTTCTAACGGGTGTTAAAAACTTAATGGCTTTGTATACGTATTTTTCAAATGTGGTCATTAAAGTTTTCTTTTTCGCAATACCTCATAACTTAACAATTGATCAGATTCCATGCCTCAAAATCAATTAAAACTTCAAAAATCATTGCATGCCGTGCGAAAATTTGGTGATGAATCGACGTAATTCGATGTTCACTGACACAATTTTGCTATTGAGAGCCCGGACTCTTGCCCGACTTGAACTTATGGTGATTGGGGTTGAAATTGGTGGTGTGGGTGACATGTGCTGGTGAGTGGGAGTGCGAACGGCGAAAGGAGGGGGCTATAATTTTCGGCGGCCGGACTTATGATGAAGGGATTCTGATGATTAGGGGTGAATAGAGGGGGGTGCGTTTGGTTGAGAGAGAGAGAGGTGGCAGGTGATTAGGATGGTGCCGGAAATTGAGGGAGGTCTACGCCGTTGGGGAGGGATTCGCTAGAGTGCGAGAAAACGGGGGGGGGGGGGAGGACCAATGTTGGAGAAAGAAACATGTTAGAGTTGACGTTGAGAACTGGGGGGCTAGGGTTTGACCAACCAATCTGTTTCCTTTTCAATTTTTTTCATCACCCAAACTGCCCTTCTGGTATTGTTGTGCTATACTATGGTTTAGTTGGTGGTGGTGTCAATTGTGGTGGCGTGCTGGTGGCAACAGTGGTGGCATGCCGGTGGCTTGTTGGTGGTGTGGTCTAAAAAGGGATTATGTATTTAACGAATGTTAGTCATGTGATAGCACATGACCTACTCCAGTTAAAAATTTGACAATTCTTTGAGAGAGATGAAGACATTGCAAAAAAGATAACTTTAAGGATCACATTTGAAAAATATGTATACAAGGCCGTTATGTTTTACTTAGTTACATTGGATATTAAACAAAAGTACGCATGTGACATTGAACGCTTTGACAGTACAAAGGCTAAATGCAAATGCAATAAATTGATAGTAAGAGGGGTCATTTTGCTAAAAAAAAAAAAAAAAAAAAAACTCTTATACTTTCCGTTGATTCGAGTAAACATGTTTTTTTTGAAACATTAACATGAAATTTTTAAAAAATATTATTGATAGTGGCACACAGTAACCTTTAGAGTCTTGTGATATATATATATATATATATATATATATATATATATATATATATATATATATATATATATATATATATATATATTGAATTAAGGTTTAATCAAGTCAACAGAATCCAATATTGACTATCCACATATCAAACGGTTACTTATTAATCAAGTAAAATAAATTTCATAGTTGACAAATCAACGTCAAGTTTTTATGCTATATTAATCAATATTCTTGTTTTCATCTTATCGTATATACCAAATTGGACATGGAGTGGCACGTCATATGGGGGAGCCGCTATTGAGAATTCTTTGGTATATACCGGTACTTCTTAATGGAGTTCCCGAGTCTGCTGCATATTCCGCTGTATTAGAGAAGATAGAACTATTCTTCTCTCGGAGGTAATTAACATTCAATTTACAAGTCTGATTTTTGATTCCTTAGTTTTTGAGCTATAAAATTTATTTGTTCGTGGTTGTTTTGTTCAGGAGGGAACTCGAAGCGGATCATATTGGGTTGATTTTAATGGCTTCGGCATGTTATGATCCTCGAGCTGCACCATGCTTACTGCAAGGATGGTTATAAAAGTACATTAGATTCAACTCATCCATCGACAGAGAAAAGAGCCAAAAGGCTTGACAAGGCTATGAGCACAGCTGCGGCTATCTATGAGCAGGTTCAAGCTGGTCAACAGGTCAAGAGTTTCTTTTAGGACCCATTTGATGCTTTTAAGTTTTATCCTCTATCTTTCTATCTTAAATGTGCAAAATTGTGTTTAGAAAAATGGAAAATATGTAATGATGAATATTATTTTGCACCGAGCCTTTGTTGTTGTTAAAATTGTTGAATGTTATATGAGAATAGAAACTTCTGTTGGTGGTTTGTCTAGTTAGTGTTTATGCTAAAATTTTGAATATATGTGGCAGAAGAGAGTAGAATAGAGATGGGGACTTTCACTATTCGATCCAAAAATGAATGTCCATTTATGCTCTTGAAGGAGAAAAATGGAATCTCATTTTAGGAGAGAGTGGTAAATATAAGAAGAAGAGGAAATTGTGACATGATTCAATCTGATGGTCCCTTTATCCTTTCCGGAAAGAGTACTAGTTAAGATTACCTCAAGTCTGCATCTTTGTCGTGCAAGCTGTGGTTTTTCACCGAGGATTTGCAGTCCTGGATTATATCAAAGTATAATTCAATTCACCAAGAATCCTATCTCGAGTGGGACGGAGAGAGTATTTTGTTTCTTAAAATCTGTAAGACTCATTGTTCACAATTCATTCTATGGAGATTTTGTTGTTATTTTATACACATGAATAAATTATTTAATCTTCACCTATGGCAATGTATAATTATTATTATTATTATTTTTTATTTTTTTTGAAGGCAATGTATAAATGAGAACACTAGAAAGATAGAAAATATGACATCAAGGGAAATGTGTTATATTAATATCACAACAACAATAACTCAACAGCAAAGGTTTCGTGGTGTAGTTGGTTATCACGTCAGTCTAACACACTGAAGGTCTCCGGTTCGAACCCGGGCGAAGCCAAGTCATTTTTTTTTTCGGTTTTGAGGAAAGCTGTGGCTGCTATAAATGAACATGTTCGAACAGGTCGTGGCGTAAACAACGTCATGCAAAAGAAAGTTCTCCTGTGAAATATCTTCTCTTTATAAAACATGTTCAATACAGTGTATTTTAGCGTTAGATTGCGCTTATCTTTATTAAGCATGACCATCGCTAATAAGAGGAAAATCTTTGTTCATCTCCAGATATAATTAATCAATCATTCTATACTCTTGTCATCAAATCACCTAAAATCTTATTCTATTCAGTTGAGAAAATTCAAGCACACTTGTAACTCATGTATCCAATCTTGGATAGTTAGCGATATGACACGAAGACTGGAAATGAACTCATGTATCCAATCTTGGATAGTTAGCGATATGACACGAAGTCTGGAAATGAGATGCATAAAATTGTCAAGAGATAGAATACATCAGATCAAACGCTCCTTTCTTACAAAGAATCATGATTCCGTTCCATGCTAATTGCACTAACATGAAATCAAATTTGTTCTAAAGCATCATAGATGGTCATTGTTGCGCAAACAAGCACTAGATATATGGCAAGAATGAAGAATAAACAAATATGTTTTTCCACCTACTTGGTCGTTACATGATATTTATTTCAAGATTTATCCATACATCATATGAAAACATCTTTTTTAGCCACAGACGAAGAAAAAAGCAGGTAAACAAGAACAAGCTCTAAGAGCAGATATATTGGAAGAGACTCGATCATGGTTTGGATAATTGCACTACAACTACAGGTCGAGTTTTTAGCCATTTTGACCTGCGTACTATTTGAGTGTAGTCAATGTGACATGCGTACTTCATAAACAGCAAATGTGTCCTGCGTACTTTAGTTTCGTTTTCAATTTGGCTTATATAAAAATCTAACAATTGTTCACAATTCAGTCTTTTTTAGTATAATCATGTTAGAATAATTAAATTTTCTCTATATTTATATATACTTCATTCGTTCAATAATAACTTGCATAATTTTTTTTGGGTGCCTTGTCTTTCTTGAAATATTTACTTTCTATTTGTTTTTAATACCCCTGTCATACTCACACTTAAAATGTAGGTCTCACTTTACAAGTTGTTATGAGATAGATTGGGTGTATTATAAACGGATAGTTAATCAAAATAATTCATTGGAAATATTGGTACTACCTAGAAAACTTTACATATTTTAGAAAATAAGATTCATTGAGCCGTGCCAGAATGAAAGTAGGTCAATTTTTTTTTGGTTTAATTTCACCGCTCACTCTTGAAAATTGAATTAATTTTAAGGTACATTTGAGATTTGAGGTTTGATTTTGTCTTACTGTCTCCCTTATGTCAACTTTGTTTTTAGGGTAATGCTAGGGGCACAAAAGGATTTTACAAAAGGATTTTACAAAATGAAGTATACAAAATGAGGTGGCGATATTTTATTGGTTGCATCGATAGTGGACCCGACACACTCTAATTAAAAGCACCAATAAAATCATGACACATCATTTTGTAATCCAAATTTTGTGACACTTTTTTGTGACTTTATATTTACCCATGTTTTTATGTATGAAATATAACTATTTTTTCTCTTCTAAATCTCTAACAGGCCCGGCCTGACTCAAGGCGAGTAAGTCGGCCGCTTTGTCCCCCAAATTTTTGGTTAATTTTGGGGCCACCAAATTTTAATTTTTAGTTAATATTCCCTCCGTCTCAGCACAAGTGCTACTAAAATTATGGGCACAATAATTAAGAAAAAGTAGGAAATGTGTGGTAGAAAATGAAGAGAGAGAATGAGTGGGGTAAATAGTAGTGTTGGTTGAATAAATCGTGTGGTGGAAAATGAAGAAGAGAATGAGTGAGGTTAAATAGTGGGGTTGGTTTAATATAAATATATTAAAATATTTTCATTTTAGGCAGTCTCACTTGTGGTGGGACGGACCGAAAAGGAAATTAGTCTCACTTGTGGTGGGACGGAGGGAGTATATAATAAAGGGTTAATTGCAATTTGGTTACCTGAGTTTGTCGTCAAGTTTAAATTAGTTACCCAGTTTGTGTTTCGGTCAATTTAGTTATCGAATTTGTCTTTTTGTTACAATTGGGTGTAAAATTGGTTAGCTCGTCAAAATCTAACGTAAATGGATGAGAAATGTAACAAAGTTCTTTCAAAATTGCAATGATCAACCCTAAAGTTTAAATTATTCCATTACACTCCCAAACTAACTAATGTTAAGAGCTATCTTCTTTCTAACCAACAACAACAATAAAAAGCCCAAGTCCAGCAACCACGATAACCACCGTCATCATCACTTTCTCAAAATCCGGTCATCACCACCACCCAAATCCGGCCACTACCATAACCACCTATCTTCTAATCAACAACAATAACAAATTTGTCTTGAGATTTCGAGATTAACCCAGATAGAGGCGTTGCCGGTGGTGATGATTACTAGCACCACCATGCCTACCACCAGCACCACCGCAGTGCCACCACCACGACCAGTGCAATCTTCAAAGTCAAAACCAACGGCAGATCTGGGTTTCTAAAACATGAACAAACCCAGAGATAACAAAACCCAGATCAAAGAGTTAGAAAAGCCACGAAACACAAACCAAGAAACACCATTAAACAAAACCCAAATCCAAATTAGAAATCGAAATCGAAATCAGAAATCAAAATCAAAATCAAATTGGAACAAACCCAGATTTGCGCTTTAAATCGAAATCAAAATGAAAAATCGTAACCCAAATCAAAAGTCAAAGATTGAAATAGAGGCCGGTCGGAGGGGTTGGGGGATATTCGCCAGAGAAAATGAAGAGTGCCGGCGTCGGTGCCGGAGAGCGTGGGTGGGTGTGTCGGTTTTTAGAGAGAGAGTGTGTGTGGGATATCTTGTTTCAGCGTGAGGGGAGGCCGGAGGAAGGAGAGGGGAGGGTTTTGTTTGGGATGGGAGTAGTTTGGGTATTTAGGACTTTTATTTGACTGGTCAAAGGAACTTAGGGGTGTAATGGAATAATTTAAACTTTAGGGTTGATCATTGCAATTTTGAAAGAACTTTGTTACATTTCTCATCCATTTACGTTAGGTTTTTGACGAACTAACCAATTTTACACCAATTGTAACAAAAAGACAAATTCAATAACTAAATTGACCGAAACACAAACTGGGTAACTAGTTGAAACTTGACGACAAACTCAGGTAACCAAATTGCAATTAACCCTATAATAAATTCATGTTTTATTTCAATAAAATCTTTGGCCCAGCAGATGAAGGTGTATTGCCAAGGTGCTTGTAGGCGCCGCTAAACCATCCACCCGAGTTTGATTCCTATATGGTGCAGGATGTTTTACTTATTTTCTCTTACACTTTTTCTATTCTCTCTCTCTCTCTCTCTCTCTCTCTCTCGCTCTCTCTCTCTCTCTCACTCTCTCTCTCTTTCCTAATCTGATTTCCTTCATTTCTATTTGTTTTTTTGGCTTTCATCCTCTGCTACTTCATATTTAATTAACAAATTCAATTTTTCTTTGTACATTATATTTTGAAGAATTATTTGCAACTATAAATACATTGCTTCAACATTATTGCAATATATTTATATGAATTATTTACATGTATCATTTGGATCAAATTTTATTTATTTATTTTTGCATTATTACTAAAATTTATTGCCTTGTTTTAATATTTCATTTATAATTATCTCAATCCAATCCAAATACCGAATCCAATTGTCTAAGCCAAAAACTTGATATTTTTATTAATAAAATTCTTTAAGTCTCGTCGTTAATCTTCAATTCAACAGCTGTTATAGTGTTAAAAGTTATAAAAAAAGTCAAAAACAAAACTCTTCATTAGTAAGAACAACGACGAAAGACAAAAAAATACATGTGGATATTCGAAAATGGCACGGCACTATTGCTTGTAAGGGAAAATTAAGGGCCCCGACCAAATGACTTGCCTAGGGCCTCAAGATCCACAAGACCGGCCCTGCTCTCTGATAAACAAATCAAAAACATCTTACAGATTTAGAGGCTAAATATTCATTTTGCAGAAACAAAATATAAAACTCATGGAACATTAACTTATTCAAACTCAAACTTAATATTTTATCCAACTCAAATCAAAAACATCTTACAGATTTAGAGGCTAAATATTCATTTTGCAAAAACAAATTAACAGAATTAACACGGAAACAAAATATAAAACTCATGGAACATTAACTTATTCAAACTATAACTTAATATTTTATCCAAATTTTAGAGGAAGAAAGTATCTTATGAGACCGTTTCATGTATAAGACGGGTCTCGATAATAGAGAAAACAAGCTTGTCCCGTCCCGATCCAAAAAGTAGGTTAAGCCCACCATGACCCATCAACCCGAATTACAACTAGCCGTACATGTCGGCCTTCTCCACAAAACCGCCAATGAAATGAAAAGAAGAATACGCAGACCGGTTCGTTTTGAGCTTCAGTCTACTTATATAACTTGCAGAAAAATTAACACCCAGCTCCTTTCTTCATTTCCCTGTCTTCTTCATTATTCAAATTCCCTTCTTTTTCTGCATTGATTTCACAATCAAATGCTAGAATCAAGAATGGGTATTACATTTTTGACCTCAAAATTCAATCTTTTTTTCAAGAGGAATGCTGCTACACAGGGGTTGATGAAGAAAGCCATTGTTGTTGGAGGATTCAAACAAAGTTATCGGCTTCCGGGTTTTCAAGAACACTCAACAACAAGGTACCTCAAGCTCTGCCCTTCTTCAAGATACTCGTTTAATCGATTCAACCGTGTTAACACAATTCCTAGAGGAGGAGGAGTTAGATTTTTTCATGTAAAGGGTAATGGGTCTATTCCCAGTGAAGAAAAGGGGGATTGTAGTTCACCTTTGTTGAAATTTCTTATAAGCAGTCTCATAACTTATTATCTTGTTCGTATGAGTGGAGAGAGAGTGCCGTACTCTAACAATATCCACCTAGTTTTCGATTCTGACATGGTGGAGAGACATTTTGGTACTGATGCCTGGAAGAAAAAGAAGGAAAAAAAATGCAGCTCAATAGTGGAGCAAGATAACCCGGAAGTTATAAGGGTTCAAAAGATTTTGAATGTGTTACTTGGAGCAATGCATGTTGGATTAGGCCTTGAACATGGTTACACGATTAACGGAACTGATTTTGCTGGCTCAAGTTCGAGCAAAGACAAGAAGTTGGAGGGTGTTGGAAAGAAGATCAAGAATAGAAGAGGGAGTCGATTTGGTGTGAAATATGGCATCAAGCATTTGGAGGGTTTAGATTGGGAGGTGATGTTGCTTAATGATGATATTGACAATGCATTCCATTTGCCTAATGGGAAGATTGCAGTTTATGCAGGAGCTGTTAATGGTCATTCTGATTCAAGGTTAGCAGCTACTATTGCGCACGAGGTAATTTCATACATTGATTCCTATATGCATTCTCTTTCGAAAGTATTTGTTTTGTTGGAGAGTGAAAAAGAACTGTAAAGCACGATCTATGCTCTCATAGCACAAGAACAGCGACACCTTTTTCTGTTAAACATGCATTTGGCTTTCTGTTACTCTATTCTTTTTCTCATCTAACTAGATTGGACATGGAATTGCACGGCATCAAGGGGAGCGTATATTTAGAGCGTATTGGTATTATCGGGTTCTTAGATTTGTTGGAGTTCCCAACTTTGTGCAAGCAAGGATAGAACTATTTTTATCTCGAAGGTAACTTCGTCAATCTACCTCTTTGACTTACGAGAGTGATTTTTGGTTTGTATCTGCAGTGCAAAACTAGTCCTCACCTTTTGATTATAGTTTTTGGCTAATATAATTCCTTTGTTCTTGGTTGTTCAGGAACGAACTCGAGGCTGATTACATTGGGTTGATTCTGATGGCTTCCGCAGGATATGACCCTCGAGCTGCACCGGATGCTTACTGCAAGGATGGCCATAGAGGTACATCAGAATCAACACATCCATCGGCAAAGAAAAGGGTGAAAATGCTTGAGAAGAATATGGCTAAAGCTGTTGCTATTTATGAGCAAGTTCAAGCTGGTCAAGAGGTGAAGAGTTTCTTTAGGAGTAAATTTTCAGGTTGTCTTCAAGTGTTTTGTTGCAAGGATTATCAAAAATACCCAAAAAGTGAGTAGCCTTATAAAGTTATAACAAGGGGAAATATATATGCAGTGAAACAATGCACAACCTTTTGTTGTTGTTAAAATTGTTAAATATAAGTGTCTCTTTTTAGTGTTTCTGTTAGAACATTAATACATTTGACAGATGGGAGTAGAATAGAGATTATGACTTTCACTGTGCTTTCAAGTTTACTGCATCCGTCCCAAAATGACGGCTCTTTATGGACATTCATTTTAGGACGGAGGGATAAGTATGAGAATAGGAGGAAGATTGTGAGAAGTGGTTGAATCTGATTGTTATTTTTTTGCTTTTTGTGTTCTGTTTAAGATTTCAAACATAAAATCTTGTTGTCTTCTTTTTTTGGGAGCTATTTAAGCTGTGGTATGAACACCTATGTTGGGACCACTCCACATTAGTATGATATTATCCACTTTGGGCCCAGCCCGTACATAAAATCCCACATATCTCACACACGCTCCGCTTTGGGCCCGTCCCGCACGGATTTTTATTAGGTCATTTCCCAAAAAGCCTCATACTAATGGAGTGTGAGGACACCTTTATATACTAGGCAATTCTTATTTCAATTACCGGTGTGGGACTTGGGTTGTCTCTTTATATGCGGAGGATCGCTGATTTTGTATTTTGTCAAAGCACAATTGATGCATTAAGATATGTATTCCCATTCTACTGTAAAATGAAATACTGCAGTCGGAGAAGTTTATCAGCTTGATATCATGAGTCTGGTAGTGAAGATCTAATAGCTCATGAAAAAAGAAGACATTGTCCATTTAACGCCAACTCTCGATCATATTTTCAAATAAAGTTATTTAAGAAAATATGTACTATACAGTTTATATATGTATAATCTGTAAGACTTATGGACCATAAGTTATGGTTGACAATTCATTTTATGGATTCATGTTGTTATTGTCTACATTTGATTTAAATTTTAACATTTTACTCTGGAAACGTATCTGGTTAACTAAAAGGTAGAAATATTTATGAAATGACAAATGTAACAATAACAACAATGGTTTCGTGGTGTAGTTGGTTATCACGTCAGTCTAACACACTGAAGGTCTCCGGTTCGAACCCGGGCGAAGCCACGCCATTTTGATTTTACATTTTTTTTTTTTAATACACAAAAGTCATTTGGTCTAATACATAAACATTTAAGAACTTAATACAATGACAAACACAAACAAAAACAAAGATTTTCCCCTAACATTTCTTTGTCGGTCGCTTGTACTTGTGAAATAAATGAAGCAAATTGGAACTGCTACGGTTAACAACTTCCCATTGGGTCGGCATTTTTGACTATCCAAGGATGCTCCATAATCTTCTGGAGAGAGAGCCGCTTTTCAGAGTCCTTCACTAGAAGCTGCAAAAGAACAGCTCATATTTTAAAAGAAAGCAACAAATTACTCGTTCTCAATGTTCCATTTTGTTTGTAGAACAAGAAAATGATTATGAAACGGCTTACCAATGTAATGAGATTTTGGCCTCTGCTGAAACGCGAGGAGTAGGTGGGAAGTTGAGATCAACCTTCATAATCCTGTATAGGACAACATCTTTTTAGCACATGCGCAATTGAAATTGTGACCTAGAAAACTAGAAGCAAAATCTTAATACTCCCTCCGTCCCAATATAAGTGTCGCGTTTGACTTCTCATCTTTTTTAAGGAATGTGCCATGGTGAAGTTGGGCTAAAGTTGTTTCCTTATTTACTATGAGACATTTATTTTGCATTTACCTTCTGAATGTATCTGCTTGGCTGCCAGCCTCGAATGGAGGAACACCATACAAAAACTCATAACAGAGAACACCCAAAGTCCAATTATCAACTGCATAGTCATGAGCTTTTTTCTCCACCATTTCCGGTGCTAGATAGTCTAGCGTTCCACACATGGTATGTCTCTTGTTGCTTGATTGTACAGACCATCCAAAGTCTGCTATCTTTAGACGACCCTGCAATTGGATTGTAGAGGGACATCTCTCACTATGGAACTACAATTTGTTCAAACAAAAATGGCAGGGAATTCGAAAAACATAAAAGTACCACAATGTTTTAATTTCCTTCGGTTAAATGTGAACTATGGGATAAGCCCACAATCAACTCCACAGTTAAGAAGATCATTAGTTTGGATGAAAAGTAATTCTTTAAATCAAACTTGTTCATTTACTACTCTGTTAGTATATGTATATGACATTCTTCTTGCCAGTTCTGATTCACAAACCATTACTCATGTCAAAGAGTACCTACATTCTCAGTTTTACATCAAAGATCTTGGTCAGTTAAAGTACTTTTTGGGCATTGAGATTGCTAGGTCTGCTGATGGTATTTGCCTTCATCAACGAAAATATGCTTTGGATATCATTACTGATATAGGTATGCTTGGTTGTAAACCTTCTAAGGTGCCTATGGAAGCAAATCACCATCTCTCTGTTGATGAAGGAGATCTCTTTCCTAAGGCAGATGTTTATAGGAGATTGATTGGTAGATTAATATATCCCACCATTACTAGGCCCGACCTCTCTTATGGTGTGCATATACTCAGTCAGTTTATGGCTACACCAAGGGTTCCTCATTTTCAGGCTGCCATTAAATTGGTTAAGTACTTAAAAGGATCTCCTGGTCAAGGTCTCTACAGTGGTTAGGTCCTCTGCTGAAGCTGAGTATAGGTCCATGGCTAATGTTTGATGTGAACTAACTTGGTTGGTGTCCTTATTAGCAGATTTTAAGATTTCTATTTCTGATCCTACTCCCTTATTTTGTGACAATAAGACAGCAATTCATATTGCCTCTAATATAGTATTCCATGAGAGGACAAAGCACATCAATATTGATTGTCATCTGGTGCGAGACGAGGTTAAAGCAAAGTTTATTCACCCTTCTTTTGTTCCTACCAAGTTCCAGTTAGTAGACATATTTACCAAGGCCTTAGCTTCTACTGTCTTGCTTCCTTTACTGCACAAGCTACAAGTCTTTGATTTGTTCAAGCCTTCTAGCTTGAGGGGGGATAATAAGGGACATTCAGTCACTCAAAAGAAAGACACGGTCAGTGAGACTACCAAATCTCATTAGTTTCTTACTAAGTTGGTTATGTAACTAAGTGGAACGTATAAGTTTGTTAGGTTTGTTAGGACTATTGTTAAGTCCTTCATCTCTGTATAAAAACTCCCCCAAATTGTATCATGACAGAATCAATACAATGACAATATTTCTCTCTCTGAATATCATTTCTCTATAAGAGAGAAAGAGAGATGTAGGAGAGAGAAACGAAATACCTGGTTCGCGAGCAAGATAAACTCGACTGAATTTGCCCTTTCCTAAGGGTTTTCCGATGTCGAAATCTTTGATCAACCATTGCCTTTCACACAGTTATTACTCTTTGCCCGCTTAGGGTTAGGGTTTTGAGATTGATCACATTTCATTTTTTCAATGCAAGAGAGAGACCGGGAAATTGAGAGGGAGAGAGAATTTGGGGATGCTAATTTTGGATTCTGAATTGGAGGGAAATTTTGATTATTTTCTTTTTAAAGGCAATTTGTGACGCGTCACTTAAAATTTTGTACTCACTCCGCCCCCATGGGCTACTCTAACTACAAAAATTGTTGTTTTTAGTGTTTCACTTCAATTTAATAACATTTAAATGATTTTTTTAAATATTTTTTAAATAATGGGACCTAGTTGTTATACTCACAACCATTGTTCAGTTACTATTTTCAACTAGGGATGACCAGACACGGTTCCGGTTTGGGAAAAGCTTGAACCGTAACCGAACCGTTTCTATTCCGGTTACAGTTACGGTTCGGAACCGCCGGTCCACAGTTTCCTTTATTTTAAAATAGAATTAATTTTTTTAACAGAAAAAACAATTATAATAATATTTTATTACCGATTTTTTTACAAAAAATGTATAGAAAAAATATTTTAAAAACTAAAGAGGTCCGTCCCTCTTTTCTTTTATACACTCAACAAATTTTTATTATTTTTATTCACTGAATTTGACTAAAAAAATCAGTCCAAACTCAACTTTGATTGTCAACGTTCCGTTAGTAACGGTTAATTCTGATGAAACTATTAGAAATCTAACGATTTTGACGGTTTTCTAATGGTTTTGATAATGGTCCCGGTTCCGGTTCGTTCTAGGTGGTTCATGGCGGTTCGGAACCGCCGGTTCACGGTTTTCAGAGGGGATGAACCGGAACCGGACCGTGTTACAAACGGTTCCGGTTCACACGGTTCCGGTTTTAGTCAAGGTTCAAGGCGGTTCCGGGTTTTTCGGTCCGGTTTGGCGGTCCCGGTTCGGTTTGGCCATCCCTATTTTCTACCCACTTTTTTTCTCCTACACTTATCTATGCAGGGTCGCCCCCTGGGTCATGGAGCTGGTTCAATGAGCCGGGTTATGGGTAAAAAATAACCCGTCTCATCCATGAGACGGGTCACAGTGTTCTCATATAAGTTTTTGTCTTTTTCTTTTTAGGCCTATGTGTCATGATGTTCTGTTACAAGTTTTTGTCAAGAGATAAATACCAAACCGCGTGATCCCGGGACTCACAACATCACAATTTTTCACCTTTTTTTTTTTTTTTTTTTTTTAATTCTTGTGTTCAATCCCAACTTTATAAATTTATAAATTAAAGTTGGATGGAGGGACTACGTTACATACTCCTTCTTTCCATTCTATTTAAAATTGTAAAATTAAGGAGAAGTATAAAAAACACTTCTCACGTCTCACACAAGGTTTTTTTTTTTTTCCTCTAAGAAGGCGGGCGGTGAAATCAACCCGAATTACAACTAACCGTACAGGTAGGCCTTCTCCACCAAACCGCCAATAAAATGAAAAGAAGAGTACGCAGACCGGTTCGTTTTGAGCTTCAGTCTACTTATATAACTTGCACAGAAATTAATTAACACCCAGCCCAGCTCCTTTCTTCATTTCCCTTTCTTCTTCATTTTTCATTCAAATTCCCTTCTTCTTCTTCTTCTTCTTCTTCTTCTTCTTCTTCTGCATTGATTTCACAATCAAATGCTAAAATCAAGAATGGGTATTACATTGTTGACCTCAAAATTGAATCTTTTCTTCAAGATCAATGCTGCTACACAGGGGTTGATGAAGAAAGCCATTGTTGTTGGAGGATTCAAACAAAGTTATCGGCTTCCGGGTTTTCAAGAACACTCAACAACAAGTTACCTCAAGCTATGCCCTTCTTCGAGTTACTTGTTTAATCGATTCAACACAATTCCCAGAGGAGGAGGAGTTAGATTCTGTCATGAAAAGGGTAATGGGTCTGAACTCTGTCAAGAAAAGGGGGATTTAAGGTCACCTTTGTTCAAATTTCTTGTAAGCGCAACTTATTGTGTTGTTCGTATGAGTGTAGAGAGGGTGCCCTACATTAACAAAATCCACCTAGTTTTCGCTTCTGATATGTTGGAGAGACATCTGGGTACTGGTCACTGGAAAAGACTGAAGGAGGAGTGCGACAAATGCAGCCTGATAGATGATCAAGATACCCCGGAAGTTATAAGGGTTCAAAAGATTTTGAATGTGTTACTTGGAACAATGCATAATGGCTTAGGCCTTAAACATGGGTACACGATTAACGGAACTGATTTTGCTGGTTCAAGTTTGAGCAAAGCCAAGAAGTTGGAGGGTGTTGGAAAGAAGATGGAGAATAGAAGAGGGAGTCGATTTGGTGTGAAATATGGTATCAAGCATTTGGAGGGTTTAGATTGGGAGGTGATGTTGCTTAATGATGATACTGACAATGCATTCCATTTGCCTAATGGGAAGATTGCAGTTTGTGCAGGAGCTGTTAATGGTCATTCTGATTCAAGGATAGCAGCTACAATTGCGCATGAGGTAATTTCACACATGCATTCTCTCTCAACACTCGAAAGTACTTGCACGATCTATGCTCTCGTAGCACAAGAACCGTGACACCCTTTTTTACCATTAAGTATGCATTTGGCTTTCTGTTACTCAATGTTCTTTTTTCATCTAACTAGATTGGACATGCAATTGCACGGCATTATGGGGAGAGACTATTTGGACTTTTTTGGTATTTTCGGGTGCTTAAGTTTGTTGGAGTTCCCAACAATGTGGTAGAAATGATACAACTGTTCTTATCTCGAAGGTAACCCCTTACTTACGGGAGTGAAATTGGTTTGCACTTTGCGTTGCAGATAAAGAACAAAAAACTCTTTGTTTTTTGAGGTGTAATTTTGTGTAAGATAATTTCTTTGTTCTTGGTTGTTTAGGAAGGAACTCGAGGCTGATCACATTGGGTTGGTTCTGATGGCTTCAGCAGGATATGACCCTCGAGCTGCACGAGATGCTTACTGCAGTTATGGTTATAAATGTACAATAGGTTGTACTCAATCATCGGCAAAGAGAAGATCAAAGATGCTTGAGAAGATTTTGGGGAAAGCCGTGTCTATCTATGAGCAAGTTCAAGTTGGTCAAGAGGTCAAAAGTTTCATTTAAGAGTCAATTGTCAGGTTGCCATCTGGTGTTTTTTTTTTTTTGCATTATCTTTTTATCTAAATTACCCAAAAATCGAGTAGCCAAAAAAGGGGAAATATATATGCAGTGATACAATGCCCAACCTTTTGTTGTTGTTAAAGTTGTTAGATGTAAGTACCTCTTGTTAGTGTTTCTATTAGAACATGAATATATATATTTGACAAAAGGGAGTAGAATGGAGATTATGACTTTCACTGTGCTTGCAAGTGTACTACTGCCTCCGTCCCAAAATGAATGCTCGTTTTTTTTTTCTTGACCAAGAATAAAAATGGACATTCATTTTGGGACGGAGGATTAGGTATGAGAATAGGAGAGGAAGATTTTGAGAAATGGTTGAATCTGATTGTTGCTTGGTGCTTTTCCATAAAGAGCTTCAAATGAGTAAGTTCTGAGCTTTAACAAATGAACATACAATCAGACTTTTGACCGTATACAAGCTGGGGAAACAAGAAATGAGTACATCCTTTCTTGAATTCTATACACAAAAGTCATCTTGTCTAACACATTTAAGGACTTAATACAATGACAAACAAGATTTTGCCTAACATTTTCTTGATATTATCTTGTACTCGTGAAAGAAATGAAGCAAATTGGAACTGCTATGGTCAACAGCTTCCCTTTGGGTCGGCATTTTTGACTATCCAAGGATGCTCCATAATCTTCTCAAGAGAGAGCCGCTTTTCAGAATCCTTCACTAGAAGCTGCAAAAGAACAACTCACATTTTAAAAGAAAGCAACAAATTACTCGTTCTCACTGTTTCATATTATTTGTAGAACAAGAAAATGATTATGAAACGGCTTACCAAAGTAATGAGATTTTTGGCCTCTGCTGACACGCGAGGAGTAGGTGGGAAGTTGAGATCAACCTTCATAATCCTGTGTAGGACAACATCATTTTACTTTAGCACATGCGCAATTGAAATTGTGACCTAGAAAACTAGAAGCAGAATCTTAATACTCCCTCCATCCCAATATAAGTGTCGCGTTTGACTTGTCAACGTTTTTAAGGAATGTGCCATGGTGAAGTTGGGCTAAAGTTGTTTCCTTATTTACTATGCGACATTTATTTTGGGACAAATAAAAAAGGAAAGTGCGGCGTATATTATGAGAAGGAGGGAGTACAAATTTACCTTCTGAATGTATCTGCTTGGCTGTCAGCCTCGAATGGAGGAACACCATACAAAAACTCATAACAGAGAACACCCAAAGTCCAATTATCAACTGCATAGTCATGAGCTTTTTTCTCCACCATTTCCGGTGCTAGATAGTCTAGCGTTCCACACATGGTATGTCTCTTGTTGCTTGATTGTACAGACCATCCAAAGTCTGCTATCTTTAGACGACCCTGCAATTGGATTGTAGAGGGACATCTCTCACTATGGAACTACAATTTGTTCAAACAAAAATGGCGGGGAATTCGAAATACAGAAAAGTTTCACAACGTTTTAATATTCTTCGGTTAAATGTCAACTATGGGATAAAGCCCACAAGCAACTCCACAGTTAAGAAGAGCATTAGTTTGGATGAAAAGTAATTCTTTAAATCAAACTTGTCCATCTGGAGAGCGAGAGAGAAGAGATAAAAAGCTTATAAGAAAGAAGGATATCAGGAAAGCTGAGGCCGTATATGAGCATGTTTGAGCAGGTCATGGTGTCAACAGCATCATCCAAAATAACTTTCTCCTGTGGAATATCTTCTCTTTAGACAACACGATCCATTTATTTATGCGTTAAATTGTTCTTATCTAATTAATGCAAAGACAATTCCTTGTGAGTGGAAACTATTGAATTCATCCCCCGGACACGCTTAATCAATCATTCTACCCCCCTCCCCCCCTCGCAGATTACCATCTATCTTATTCAGTTTAAATAAACTCATGCATCTTGTGTGTCTTGGAAAGTTAAGGATATATCATAAGACTGGAAATGTGATACGTCAAATAGTAAATGGATAGAACACAATAAAAGCTCATTTGGTAAGAATGAATCATGATTCCTTTCTATAGTATTCACACTATCATAGAAATAAAACTTGTATTAAAGCATCATGGAATAAAATGTCATGGTTAATTAACACAAGAACTAGAGATACGGCAAGAATGGACATACAAATATGTTTTTCAATCCAAAACATGATAAGTATCTCAAGATTTTCATACGTACAGCATGTGAAACATCTTCTCTATCCACAGACAAAAAAGAGGATAAAGAAGAAGAATTAGATCTAAGAGCAGATATAATGGAAGAGACTTGACTCATGGTTTTGATAGCCGCACTACGACGTACTTGATTCATTCTATTGGAGGCAAATCGATCACCCTATTTTATTTTACTCTTAACAATTCTACTCTCAAAGTTTGTATTAACATCGATTAGATCCCATTATTCAAAAAATACACCCCGTAAAAATGTTGGAAACTGTATCAACTATCAAGTATGAATTGACCCTCAACTACTTCAGGTTTTCAATATATTACATGAATTTTCCTCTTTCACCAACATAAGCACTACTCAAAGTAAAATACAATACATCATTGACTGGTTAAGGCAGCATACCTCGTGATCGAGTAATAAATTTTCTGGCTTGATGTCCCTATGTATTACATGCTTCTCGTGACAATATGCCAATGCCTGAGTTAGGCTAGCAATGTACTGATTTCACAACCAAAAATAGAAAAAACATCAATACTCCAAAAATTCAAGACTGTTATATTGTTCAATTTTGAAATTAAGCCTCCCTAAAATTTATAATAAAAATCACAAAAGAATCAAGTAAGCTAATTAACTTAAGCTAACAATATTATGCATCGTACATTCTATATACTCATGCGTCCAGCCAGACACACGAACACTAGAGAGAGAGAGAGAGATTACAGTGGCTGCTTGTTTCTCGGACAGATGGCCTGTTTTCTGGAGCATCTTATAGAGCTCACCACCATGAGCATACTCCAAAATCAAGAAGATACGTTCCTCATCATGGAACCAACCAAATAGCCTCAGAACATTTGGGTGGCGGAGGTTGACCTGGATCTCCATTTCCCTTTTCAACTGGTGATGTAACCTGTATTTCTCTAATTGCTCCTTGAATATCACTTTCAATGCCACCATGTACTTGCTCTATAATCCAAATTCAAAATCATCAACTATCAGTTTTTCACAGTATTCAGTTTAATTCCAATAAAGAACTAATCATATACCCCCTTTCTCTCTCTCTCTCTCAGAGAGAGAATTGGAAATGCCAGTACTTGACCTCAAATCCATTCACAACACAATTTCAAGAAAATCTATCTGATTTCAACCATAATAATAGCTCAAATTCACTCAACACCACAGCTAATTAAGAAAATCAATCTAATTTCAAACAAGAATCTAAGCATTTTTCTCTCTCACACACACACACAAATTGACATATTCATTTCAATTTCTACAATTGCTATAGAGCTCCACTTTACAATTTCCTTCTCAAACTTTTATCTCTGAGCGGAAATTCAATGAGATGGAGAGAGAGAGGGAGAGAGAGAAATGAGTTACCTGGACTTCACGAGCAAGATAAACTCTACCGAACTTGCCCTTCCCTAAGGGTTTTCCGATCTCGAAATCCTTGATCGACCATTGCCTTTCACAATTATTACTCTTTTCCTGCTTAGGGTTTTGAGATCGATCACATTTCATTTCTCCGATTCAAAAGAGAAACCCGCAAATTGAAAGAAAGAGAGAGAGAGAGAGAATTTGGGGATGCAAATTTTGGATTCTGAAGAGGAGGGAATTTTTGATGTTTGAAAACTGATACGGTTTGGTCTTCCCAGTCTAATACATAGCCAAATACAAATTCCTCAGACACCCCTGGCTATGGTATAATTGTGTTAAATGCCAAAAATGCCCTTTAAGCAAAACCTCTCCCATTCTTTAGTCATTAACGCAATAAATTCTCTCTACACGCTCGGCAATTGTCATTTTCAACATTCATAAAAAATGTAAGCAACTGGAGGCCAGTTTATATGAAATTTGTTGTTTGCTTTTTTAGTTGTTGAACTCTCGGTATTTTTAGTTTAAGAGTTAACCTATACGACGACTAGTCTGATAGTTTAACTAGAAGAGCGGACTATGGCCTACGACCTATGTGGTGGAGCATGTTACTAGTGCGGTGGCAGTATCGTAAGAAAGTGGGTGGCGGTGGCAATATCGTAAATAATTGATAATGCGGGTGAATTTTTGTATGAAGTCCGATATTTTTGAAAAATTATAGACTTAAACGTCATGATCATTACAAAAAGGGACCGTAGGGTCACTACCTTAGATGCTTCACCCAATTAAAACTGCGAACACTCCGTCAACCAGCAGCAATCTGTGCGTCTTTGTCGTGCTCTTATGGACATTTTCACAAACACCTGCTCTGCACCCCACAAACCAACGACTCCTCGAGCTCTTACGGACCTCCTCATTGCAGCATCACCAATCATTTCACACGCTCCACATTTGAGCGGTCGATGACGAGAAACAAACGCGTTCAAGACCGTTGCTAAAAGATGCGTTACCTAGAAATGGAAAATCACGTCCAGAATACTGATTTTGATGATGGTTTGAAGCAGGAGGCACAGCAAATGCCCGCCGAAAAATTAGCTTGCCTAAACCCCACAAGGTATCTGATTTCATTCGAAAGTCGCCGAAACTGTTTGAGCTGTGCAATGACAATAATGGTGTTCTTTGGTGTGGGCTAACGAGAATTCGGAAATTGTTGGAGGAAGAAGAGAGACTTATTGCGAACCGAGTATGTTACTAGGATGCAAATGTCTGTGGATAAGGTTCTTAAGTTGGATAAGATTGCACATTTTAGGAGGGATTTGGTTTGTCAATTGATTTTAAGGAGAAGTAGATGAACAATATCTTGAATGTTTTCGAGTTATCAAGGATGAGGATGATGTTGACTTCTTGGAGCTTAAACGGACCATGTCCGGGGGGCGAAGACTGAGATGGAAAAAAAAATTGTTGGGCGTGTCTGGATTAGTTGATCTCGTTCCTGGTATGTCATCATTTTCGTTTTCAGTGAAATTTCCTTAAATTTTTATGAAAGTGTATCGATATGATGGTCTAACTGATAATATTCAGAAACACGAGTATCTGTCTGCCTTATTCTGATGCAAGAGAGCTCAAAGCTGGGTCGCAATTTGATAAGCGGGGTGTTGCTGTAATGCATGAGATGTTAAGCTTTTATGAAGGTTCAGAGTTGATTGATAAATGGCCAGCCTTACAGATTATTATAGAGGAAGGAAGAAGAAGATTGAAACTTTTGATGACTTATCTGAGACAGAGGACGAGCATCTGTTTGAGAGTGCTTCTGAGGATGAGAATACTCTTCAAATAGATGATCTTGAAGATGATTCTGGAAGCTCTGAGATGGAGATTGCAGAGGTTTGCAGCCGTACAAGGATCAGTAAGCATCTGATGTAGGATAAAAACTGACATCCATCAGAACTGTTTTTCTTGGTTAACGGTTTCATGATTCTGTGCATCTATTGCCAAACGGAACTTGGTTGTTCCAAACAAATATACAATTCTGGAAGCGTAGCCTACAATTAGGCTATGCGAAAGGTACAGGTATTTATTGCATTAACTCCGGCTGTGTGCTACTCCTTACTTGTACAGAACTAAGAATACATGGTTTGCAATCAGCTTATTAGGAGTGTTTGTATAAGACACAAATAGCATGAAGCAAGTTTAATTGTTCATGCTGAGTTGGATAACTTGAAGTTTTGAGATTAGGTAGTGTGGTCATAGCAAAAGCCAAGGGCGTTTCAGAATCATAAATTATTATTCTTCTTGAAACATCCATAATATTCAACATCATGGGTACTTTAAATAATATATCTCAAAACTAGTAGAGTTTAATACTCCCTCCCTCCCAAAACGATCTTCCTACTTTTTTTTTATCGTTGATACGAAGGTACTTTGAGCAATAATTTCAGATTAATTTTGTTATCCTAATGAACATCTGAAATTTGTAAGTGATAGTGTTTATAATGGTTTATCAATTACAAGTTTCAAATTTTCATTAGGATAATTAAATTAACCTTAATTTATTGCTCAAAGTACCTTCGTATTAAACACAAAAATAGTAGGAAGATCAGTTTGTGACGGAGGGAGAAATATGGTATGAGTGAATCTGTCTGAAGAAAGCATGAAGTTTTCATTGTTGGTGGAGGTGAACGTTGTTTAGGTTGTTGCTTGCACGAGGAGTAGATAGGAAGAGGGTAATCGATATTCTTAGGCCTTTTGCATTGCTTTTGTCTTTACCTGGCTCTGTATCAAACACTGTCAAAAGCTTTCTTGTCTTTGATTTCTTTTTTGGGAATTCTCAGGGGAAGGGACATGTATTATGAGTAGTTGAAAAAAATTTCATTGTTTGGAATAGAAGCATCTATCAGATATCACCTTCACTACATATATTGAGACAAAGAAAAGAAAATAGTAAATGTATATACACAATTGATGTGTTGACCCGTTATATATAAAAGCAAAGAGAGTGAAAGCTTCATATAAGTATTTTAAACTAACAAAATAACAGTTGATGTGTTGACCCGTTGTTTAAATCATTAATAAGTTTCTATTTGGTGAAAAAGAAACAAAATTTTCCTGTTTCACATTCTTTAGTTTTGTGTCAGCTTCACTGATGTAACCTATGACTGGTTCCTGTTTCTCCACTCCCTCCCATCTGTATAGATAAGTTATATACATACAGACAACAGATGCATAGAAACATATTTATCCTTAGAGTTTTTCTTAATTAATTGTCTTACTACCTCTATCCCAAAATGAATGACCTTTCCAGCCCCAAAATGAATGACCTTTTTTATCCAAAATGTGTCCCTAAATGCTTTTTTACCATATGTTTTTTTCAAATTTCATTTTACACTTGCAAAATTAACATTTTGAAAGCGGATAGCAAGGATATTTATGAGTTTTTTACTATTTAAAAAACTCACCTTTTCAAAGTCTCTTAAATTGAAAAAGGTCATTCATTATGGGATGGAGGGAGTACATGACTTTATTGATAAAATCGGCTAGAGGATTATTCTGATTGGTCTACAATCATTTATATAATATATCTGTGGTGGATTTATCATACATGTTTGTTGAAATAATATCTTATTTTCTTGTTTTTCTTGGTAATGCTGTGCATATCTCTTTCCTCCACTTACCTCTTCTTATAGTCTATTGTCTACCTTAGTTGATCATCCTTTCCTTTATCAACAATCATCAAGGATGGACTTTCTCTATTCCATCTTCACTTTCGTTGCAACTATCCTCCTACTAATTCTCACAGTCTTTTCAGCTATCATACTAAGAACCTACATAGGAAAATCAATAAAAAATCCGAAATACGCTCCAGTTGTGGAACTGTATTTCATCAGCTCTTATACTTCAATAGACTCCATGACTACCTTACAGAAACTGCGAAAAAGCACCATACTTTCAGGCTTCTTGCCCCTGACCAAAGCGAGCTATACACAGTCGATACTAGAAATGTTGAATACATACTTAAAACTAATTTTGACAACTATACCAAAGGTCAGTACAATCAAGATATAGCGATGGACTTGTTTGGCCATGGTATTTTTGCAGTTGATGGAGTTAAGTGGAGGCAGCAGAGGAAGCTTGCGAGTTTTGAGTTCTCAACAAGGGTATTGAGAGATTTCAGCTGTACTGTTTTCAGGAAAAATGCAGTTAAACTGGTTAAAGAAGTTTCTGAGTTTTCTGAGGCCAACAAGGTCTTTGATGTACAAGTAAGTTATATTGAGAATTCGATAATTGTAACCAACATGCATATAAACTTGAATTAGCCTTTGATCTTTCTACTGGAAACTTTTGTACATAATTTTAAGGTACCTTTGTTCCCTCTATATGTAAAAGATGCACGAGTTTTCTTTTAGATTATAACAATCTACTGTAAGAATCTGAAACATGTTAGTAGAGCTTCTCCTCTGGGAATTAAGCTGCACCAAGTCAAGTTTTTGGCCCTTGTATGACCATGTCAACCTCTTTTCTTAAATTAGAAAAAACTGGAAATGAATACTCCCTCCGTCCCAGCTCACTTGACACTTATTTCCATTTTGGTCTGTCCCAGCTCACTTGACACTTCCCAAAATAGCCTACTTTTTATAATTTTATATTCACTCTACCCCACCACTCATTCTCTATCTTCATTTTCCACCACTCAATTTATTCAACCAACACCACTATTTACCCCACTCATTCTCTCTCTTCATTTTCTACCACACATTTTCCTTATTTTATTCTTTTTCCTTAGTTATTGTGCCCACCTCTTGGGTGTCAAGTGAGGTGGGATGGAGGGAGTATATATTATCTTTCCGACACTACTAAATCAATTTTGTTTATTTGTTAGTGTTAATGTTTTATTTCAATTGTATGCTTGGTGTTTATATTTCCAACAAAATGGAAGGGCCAATTGAATGACAATAGCAAGTTAGGAACTGCAAGAATGCTAGAAGAATAGAGTAACTAATAAATTACTCCTTCCGTCCTGGGAATATAGTCCCATTTGACTTTTGATGGTCAACACAAGTGAACTTTGACCAAACATTTATCTCAATCTAATCATCCCAATGGAATTTTTAAAATTTGTCAATGATAAATCACTTAATGATATGTCAATAACAATTTTTAGAATTTCACTAGGATGATTATATTGCCATTAATATTTGGTCAAAGTTCACTTGTGTTGACCATCAAAAAGTCAAATGAGACTATCTTTCTGCGACAGAGTAGTATAGTACAGCACTTTAAGAGAAACTGTTCTCCTAATTGAGGCATGCTTAACTTGCAGAATTCACTAATGAGATGTGGGTTGGATTCCATATTCAAAGTTGGCTTTGGAGTCGATTTGAATTGCATGGAAGGTTCGAGTGAAGAGGGCAGTGCGTTTATCAAGGCCTTTGATGATTCAAATGAATTGACTTATTGGCGCTATGTCGATCCCTTTTGGAAGCTAAAAAGGTTTTTTAACATCGGTTGTGAAGCTTCCCTTAAACACAACATCAAATTCATCAATAATTTTGTGCTCACGCTGATAGCGAAGAAAAGAGAACAGCTACAAATGCATCAGCATAGTGTAAGTTAATGCCATTATTTCTATGTTGATCTGTTTTGCACTGCTGTAGTAAACCACTTTTATTGGCTTATTTCTTACTCAAAGACGCCTGTGACCTCTGTTTTATTTTTCGAATATAATAACTTATTTATTCATTAATATTCCAATGATCAAAAGAATGACAAGGAGGACATACTCTCGAGATTTCTGGTTGAGAGCAAGAGGAACCCGGAGGAGATGAATGATAAATATCTGATGGATATAATACTGAATTTTTTGATTGCGGGCAAAGATACTTCTGCGGGCACACTTTCTTGGCTATTCTATAAGCTCTGCAAGAACCCACTAGTGCAGGAGAAAATTGTGCAAGAAATAATGGATATTATCAGCAACGGGAGTAATCAAGTGAGCGTTAAAGATTTTGTGGAAGACATAACAGATGAAGTACTTGAAAAAATGCATTACCTTCATGCAGCTTTGACCGAGACCTTGAGGCTATACCCTGCAGTTCCATTGGTAATTTTTCATACTTCTCTTTTATTCACCTTTTGGCTCTACAACTTTTCTTTCTTTTTTCCTTCATATAACTTGATTGAACTATTCTTCTTAAAAGATTCATTTTTGAGTGAAGCAAAGCCCAGAATAGGGACTTTCATTATGTCATACATACATCTGAAGGGATATGTATCGAAACAAATTATCAACTGGTTGTACAAACCGAGAGACAAACTGATCCTAGAATGGAAAATTACTTTTGACATATCTTTTTATAATAGTGAAGGCTAAAGGATTCCCTTTAGTTGGATAGTATAAAAGGTTTTGCTTTTATCTGTCATATAATCTGCCTGCAATCTCCGTTAATGTTTACTTCATGCATTAGTTAAGTGAAGTAGTTGCCTACTCGACTTGTATAGAAACGGTTTCATGAGGTAGTTCAATTATGATAATGTGGTTCAGATGTCCTATGTCTATACTATGCATGTTAATCTTCATGTCTTATGACATGGATTTTACACCCTCTGTCCCGAAAAGATAGTCCCATTTGACTTTTGATGTTCAACACAAGTGGTCTTTGAGCAAACATTAGTGTCAATCTTATCATCCTAATGATATTTTAAAAATTGTTATTGATAAATCACTTATGATTTATCAATGATACTTTTTAGAGTTTCATTGGGATGATTAGATTTGTGGGACTAAGGCTTTGTTGTTGTTGTTGTTGTTGTTGTTATTGTTGTTGTATTGGGATGATTGGATTGCCAGTAGTATTTGACCATAGTTCACGTGTGGTGACCATCAAAAGTCAAATGGGACTATCTTTCTGGGACGGAGGGAGTATTAATTATGTTGCATTTTCCTCTTTGCTCCACCATTTAAGGATGGGAGAGTTTCTGAAACAGATGACATCCTTCCAGATGGCTTCAGACTGAGGAAAGGGGATGGCGTCTACTACATGTCCTATGCAATGGGGAGGATGCCTTACATCTGGGGAGAGGACGCAGGGGATTTTAAGCCAGAAAGATGGCTCAGAAATGGGATTTTCCAAACAGAGTCCCCTTTTAAATTCATAGCATTTCATGTACGTGAACATTTTTCTATCATTTTTCATATTCAATCTATTCTAAGCCACAATGTGACCGCTTATCAACATTTAATAAGCGCTCTGGTTTTGCAGGCTGGTCCTAGAAGCTGTTTAGGGAAAGATTTTGCTTACCGTCAAATGAAGATATTGACAATTGCTCTTCTTCGATTTTTCCGGTTTAAACTATCCAATGATTCAAGAAATGTGACGTACAGAACCATGTTCACGCTTCACATAGATGGAGGCCTTCATCTTCTTGCGGTTCCAAGAAAATTTTAGCTTGAAAAGATCAGTAAAACGTTTCAAGGTCATAAATCTTTTGTCATATGCGAATCATTTTATTACTTATGAGTTATATGTCTGAATTGATTTATAGCACCAAGAATCATTAGATTTTGAAGAATGTCACCTTCTCTATTTGTTATAGTTACAGTATGACCTTGATCATCCTTGAGTTGAATGTTACCTACCAGAAGGCTGTTATTTCTGGGACTTCAGAGTCTTCCTTACATAGTGAAAATCTGGTCTACTAATGAATATAAAGTTGTAAGCTATAAAAGTATATATATTATATATAAGAAAATCAATAAACTCCCCCACTTCTAAATGAGACTTAATTTTTAAAGTCTTTAATCCGCCTTTGTCAATTATGGTTTTGCAACTTAAACTTGCAATTATATATTGTGATCATTAAGGATGTTTATGTTGGTTTTTACGGTACCCAATTGGCGAAACACAAGTAATAATAATAACAAAATATTATTATTACTAAAACACTACTTACAAGAGACAATGTACAAGTAGTTAATGCACACACCTAACAAGGAGTTGGCTGGACACTCACACTCCCAGATTAATACATGCCCACAAAAGACTCTACCCCTATTTATACTTGCCTATGTCGGTGGATGTTTCTTCCAGATTTTTCTAGCCTAGGTAGACTACTAAAATGGTGAGAAGCTACTAGATCTTTATGGTGGCTGGACTAAACTTTGGCCCTAATCCAGAAGCTTCGTCCCTTTCTTCAATGGCGGTGGCTAATTGCGGCTTCTAGAAAAACATGGCTGCTGCTTCGATTCCAGAACATTCTTCGTTCTTCTTCGCAGGCGGTGCATTAAGGTAATTCCGGAACTTTCTCGAGAGTTGGTGTTGATTCTCAACACTCCCCCTCAACGCCAACTCTTTCTTCTTGAACCTTACAAGTGGTTTCCTTCGAAGAGCTTCAACCTCGAGTTGTTCTTCCGTGTCGCGATATGGCTTCATAAGTTCTTCGTTATCGCATCGTTGTGGCCAAAGTACTTTTTCTAGTTCGTCTCCAACGCTTGTGCTTTTTGGCATCTCAAACAAGCTCAAGTTAAACATATCAAGATTTGATGAGAGCTTTGGTGTCGTAGACATACCTTGCTCAAATGTTGAGTGTTGATGATATTCCTCCCCCACAATTTCTGGCTTCCCTTTGACCACGGGTTTATGATCATCCAAATTTGCATCGGTTGCTCCAATTTTCGCTTCTTCTAGGTCAGCATCGACCAAGCTTGTTAATGCTTTAACGGTGTTGATGCTATCTAGACTGTTATCGCACCCAACATTGATATTTGCAGCCAAATCTTCAAACCATCGACCTTCATCGAAGTCGATCTCTTCTTCGCTTTCTACTTCATCAATCCAGTTATCCTCAATAACTGGATATGCATGGTCTTCGAACCATTCTTCTTCTTCAGGATCATCTTTATGAAGCTTTATATCCGCGAATGATGCTTCCATGTCCCACTCATCTTTACTATCGTATGAGTCTTCAACAGTGACTCCATTACCTTCGATAACCTTTTCCTAAACGGACAGTCTTTTAGGAAATGCCCCTTTCGACCGCAGTTGTAGCACCCGTTGTTTCGTCTCCAATCATCAAGACGGGAGTTATCTTCATTTCTCATCCTAGCTCCCCTGCACGAGAACTTCCTTTGTACTTCGGCTCTTCAAGATCATCTTGTATCTCTTCTTTCTTATTCCACCTTGTCGCAAAACGTCCTTGTTGCCTTTCGCGACCTCGGTTGCTGAACAGTGCCTCCTCCGATTCTATTGCCTTTGGCGTTGACGACCTAGATGAATGCTTATCCAACGTTTCTTGGCTGGCTAACAAACTCTCTAATTCCAATAGAGATGGTTGTGTGGCCCAACCACGAATCGCCGTAACTAACCCCTTAAACTTGGGCCTCAATCCATGGATGATTATTCTTTTCATTCTTTGCTCGTTAATCTTCGAGTCTAGATCTAACTTCGAGATCTCATGGCACAGAGATTTAACTTTATGAAAGTATTCACTCACTGTTAAATCCTTCTGGGTAGTCGCCATTAACTCATTTTCGAGCATCTGTAGCCGAGCCTCATTAGTCCTCGAAAATAGCGTCGCATACGTGTCCCATATTTCTTTTGGAGTTTGTGCATCCTCGACATGCTCCAAAAGTTCATCCTCCACGCTGATCTTTAGTGCATACATAGCCTTCCCGGCTTTGGCTTCCCATCTGCGGAATGCTTGAGCATCTTCTTTCTCCGGTGGCGTGGTCTCGCTACCACCCACAATATTCCACAACTCTTGTCCTTGTAAGTATGACTGCATACAAGTTCGCCAATACTTGTAATTGCTATTGTTGAGTCTCCTGACTCCACCAAATGCGCTTGTCGGATCTGCCATCGTGACTTGGTACTGCCTCCTTGCACGTCACCAAGTAAGCCTGGTCTCCCACCACGAGCTTCACAGTCTCCTACTGTGCACCTTCAACGATCCCGAACAACGCTTCGAACAATACCTCAGCAGCGGTTCCCACAATCCTGGGTCGTACCGCTCTGATACCAAATTGTTGGTTTTTACGGTACCCAATTGGCGAAACACAAGTAATAATAATAACAAAATATTATTATTACTAAAACACTACTTACAAGAGACAATGTACAAGTAGTTAATGCACACACCTAACAAGGAGTTGGCTGGACACTCACACTCCCAGATTAATACATGCCCACAAAAGACTCTACCCCTATTTATACTTGCCTATGTCGGTGGATGTTTCTTCCAGATTTTTCTAGCCTAGGTAGACTACTAAAATGGTGAGAAGCTACTAGATCTTTATGGTGGCTGGACTAAACTTTGGCCCTAATCCAGAAGCTTCGTCCCTTTCTTCAATGGCGGTGGCTAATTGCGGCTTCTAGAAAAACATGGCTGCTGCTTCAATTCCAGAACATTCTTCGTTCTTCTTCGCAGGCGGTGCATTAAGGTAATTCCGGAACTTTCTCGAGAGTTGGTGTTGATTCTCAACAGTTTATACATATACAAGTAAACTTTCTTAATCCACCGGGAAATTAAGAATGGACACTTATTTAGGGATTGAGGGAGCTGAATAATTAACCAGCTAATTTGTTTGTGGCTGGTTTAATATTTGTGTTATACTCCGTTTTTGTTTCTGATCTTATTTAGCTTCTTGTGTTCTATTGGAATTCGTTGAAATCTGCTATTGTTTGTGCTTCACCTATTACTTGTATGTATTTTGAAACAAGTCATATATGTCATGTTAAATTTTTATATCTTTGCTGGTGTGATTTAATATTTCTCATTATCTCAAAATTGGACCACCTCACCGAATTCTAGATCTGCCCATCATCTGTTTGAGAGTGCTTCTGAGGATGAGAATACTCTTCAAATAGATGATCTTGAAGATGATTCTGGAAGCTCTGAGATGGAGATTGCAGAGGTTTGCAGCCGTACAAGGATCAGTAAGCATCTGATGTAGGATAAAAACTGACATCCATCAGAACTGTTTTTCTTGTTAACGGTTTCATGATTCTGTGCATCTATTGCCAAACGGAACTTGGTTGTTCCAAACAAATATACAATTCTGGAAGCGTAGCCTACAATTAGGCTATGCGAAAGGTACAGGTATTTATTGCATTAACTCCGGCTGTGTGCTACTCCTTACTTGTACAGAACTAAGAATACATGGTTTGCAATCAGCTTATTAGGAGTGTTTGTATAAGACACAAATAGTATGAAGCAAGTTTAATTGTTCATGCCGAGTTGGATAACTTGAAGTTTTGAGATTAGGTAGTGTGGTCATAGCAAAAGCCAAGGGCGTTTCAGAATCATAAATTATTATTCGTCTTGAAACATCCATAATATTCAACATCATGGGTACTTTAAATAATATATCTCAAAACTAGTAGAGTTTAATACTCCCTCCCTCCCAAAACGATCTTCCTACTTTTTTTTTATCGTTGATACGAAGGTACTTTGAGCAATAATTTTAGATTAATTTTGTTATCCTAATGAACATCTGAAATTTGTAAGTGATAGTGTTTATAATGGTTTATCAATTACAAGTTTCAAATTTTCATTAGGATAATTAAATTAACCTTAATTTATTGCTCAAAGTACCTTCGTATTAAACACAAAAATAGTAGGAAGATCAGTTTGTGACGGAGGGAGAAATATGGTATGAGTGAATCTGTCTGAAGAAAGCATGCAGTTTTCATTGTTGGTGGAGGTGAACGTTGTTTAGGTTGTTGCTTGCACGAGGAGTAGATAGGAAGAGGGTAATCGATATTCTTAGGCCTTTTGCATTGCTTTTGTCTTTACCTGGCTCTGTATCAAACACTGTCAAAAGCTTTTTCTTGTCTTTGATTTCTTTTTTGGGAATTCTCAGGGGAAGGGACATGTATTATGAGTAGTTGAAAAAAATTTCATTGTTTGGAATAGAAGCATCTATCAGATATCACCTTCACTACATATATTGAGACAAAGAAAAGAAAATAGTAAATGTATATACACAATTGATGTGTTGACCCGTTATATATAAAAGCAAAGAGAGTGAAAGCTTCATATAAGTATTTTAAACTAACAAAATAACAGTTGATGTGTTGACCCGTTGTTTAAATCATTAATAAGTTTCTATTTGGTGACAAAGAAACAAAATTTTCCTGTTTCACATTCTTTAGTTTTGTGTCAGCTTCACTGATGTAACCTATGACTGGTTCCTGTTTCTCCACTCCCTCCCATCTGTATGGATAAGTTATATACATACAGACAACAGATGCATAGAAACATATTTATCCTTAAAGTTTTCTTAATTAATTGTCTTACTACCTCTATCCCAAAATGAATGACCTTTCCAGCCCCAAAATGAATGACCTTTTTGATCCAAAATGTGTCCCTAAATGCTTTTTTACCATATGTTTTTTTCAAATTTCATTTTACACTTGCAAAATTAACATTTTGAAAGCGGATAGCAAAGATATTATGAGTTTTTTACTATTTAAAAAACTCACCTTTTCAAAGTCTCTTAAATTGAAAAAGGTCATTCATTATGGGATGGAGGGAGTACATGACTTTATTGATAAAATCGGCTAGAGGAATATTCTGATTGGTCTACAATCATTTATATAATATATCTGTGGTGGATTTATCATACATGTTTGTTGAAATAATATCTTATTTTCTTGTTTTTCTTGGTAATGCTGTGCATATCTCTTTCCTCCACTTACCTCTTCATATAGTCTATTGTCTACCTTAGTTGATCATCCTTTCCTTTATCAACAATCATCAAGGATGGACTTTCTCTATTCCATCTTCACTTTCGTTGCAACTATCCTCCTACTAATTCTCACAGTCTTTTCAGCTATCATACTAAGAACCTACATAGGAAAATCAATAAAAAATCCGAAATACGCTCCAGTTGTTGGAACTGTATTTCATCAGCTCTTATACTTCTATAGACTCCATGACTACCTTGCAGAAACTGCGAAAAAGCACCATACTTTCAGGCTTCTTGCCCTGACCAAAGCGAGCTATACACAGTCGATACTAGAAATGTTGAATACATACTTAAAACTAATTTTGACAACTATACCAAAGGTCAGTACAATCAAGATATAGCGATGGACTTGTTTGGCCATGGTATTTTTGCAGTTGATGGAGTTAAGTGGAGGCAGCAGAGGAAGCTTGCGAGTTTTGAGTTCTCAACAAGGGTATTGAGAGATTTCAGCTGTACTGTTTTCAGGAAAATGCAGTTAAACTGGTTAAAGAAGTTTCTGAGTTTTCTGAGGCCAACAAGGTCTTTGATGTACAAGTAAGTGATATTGAGAATTCGATAATTATAACCAACATGCATATAAACTTGAATTAGCCCATGATCTTTCTACTGGAAACTATTGTACATAATTTTAAGGTACCTTTGTTCCCTCTATATGTAAAAGATGCACGAGTTTTCTTTTAGATTATAACAATCTACTGTAAGAATCTGAAACATGTTAGTAGAGCTTCTCCTCTGGGAATTAAGCTGCACCAAGTCAAGTTTTTGGCCCTTGTATGACCATGTCAACCTCTTTTCTTAAATTAGAAAAAACTGGAAATGAATACTCCCTCCGTCCCAGCTCACTTGACACTTATTTCCATTTTGGTCTGTCCTAGCTCACTCGACACTTCCAAAATAGCCTACTTTTTATAATTTTATATTCACTCTACCCCACCACTCATTCTCTATCTTCATTTTCCACCACTCAATTTATTCAACCAACACCACTATTTACCCCACTCATTCTCTCTCTTCATTTTCTACCACACATTTTCCTTATTTTATTCTTTTTCCGTAGTTATTGTGCCCACCTCTTGGGTGTCAAGTGAGGTGGGACGGAGGGAGTATATATTATCTTTCCTACACTACTAAATCAATTTTGTTTATTTGTTAGTGTTAATGTTTTATTTCAACTGTATGCTTGGTGTTTATATTTCCAACAAAATGGAAGGGCCAATTGAATGACAATAGCAAGTTAGGAACTGCAAGAATGCTAGAAGAATAGAGTAACTAATAAATTACTTCTTCCGTCCTGGGAATATAGTCCCATTTGACTTTTGATGGTCAACACAAGTGAACTTTGACCAAACATTAATCTCAATCTAATCATCCCAATGGAATTTTTAAAATTTGTCAATGATAAATCACTTAATGATATGTCGATAACAATTTTTAGAATTTCACTAGGATGATTATATTGCCATTAATATTTGGTCAAAGTTCACTTGTGTTGACCATCAACAATTCAAATGAGACTATCTTTCTGGGACGGAGTAGTATAGTACAGCACTTTAAGAGAAACTGTTCTCCTAATTGAGGCATGCTTAACTTGCAGAATTCACTAATGAGATGTGGGTTGGATTCCATATTCAAAGTTGGCTTTGGAGTCGATTTGAATTGCATGGAAGGTTCGAGTGAAGAAGGCAGTGCGTTTATCAAGGCCTTTGATGATTCAAATGAATTGACTTATTGGCGCTATGTCGATCCCTTTTGGAAGCTAAAAAGGTTTCTTAACATCAGTTGTGAAGCTTCCCTTAAACACAACATCAAGTTCATCAATAATTTTGTGCTCGCGCTGATAGCGAAGAAAAGAGAACAGCTACAAATGCATCAGCATAGTGTGAGTTAATGCCATTATTTCTATGTTGATCTGTTTTGCACTGCTGTAGTAAACCACTTTTATTGGCTTATTTCTTACTTAAAGACGCCTGTGACCTCTGTTTTATTTTTCGAATATAATAACTTATTTATTCATTAATATTCCAATGATCAAAAGAATGACAAGGAGGACATACTCTCGAGATTTCTGGTTGAGAGCAAGAGGAACCCGGAGGAGATGAATGATAAATATCTGATGGATATAATACTGAATTTTTTGATTGCGGGCAAAGATACTTCTGCGGGCACACTTTCTTGGCTATTCTATAAGCTCTGCAAGAACCCACTAGTGCAGGAGAAAATTGTGCAAGAAATAATGGATATTATCAGCAATGGGAGTAATCAAGTGAGCGTTAAAGATTTTGTGGAAGGCATAACAGATGAAGTACTTGAAAAAATGCATTACCTTCATGCAGCTTTGACCGAGACCTTGAGGCTATACCCTGCAGTTCCATTGGTAATTTTTCATACTTCTCTTTTATTCACCTTTTGCCTCTACAACTTTTCTTTCTTTTTTCCTTCATATAACTTGTTTGAACTATTCTTCTTAAAAGATTCATTTTTGAGTGAAGCAAAGCCCAGAATAGGGACTTTCATTATGTCATACATACATCTGAAGGGATATGTATCGAAACAAATTATCAACTGGTTGTACAAACCGAGAGACAAACTGATCCTAGAATGGAAAATTACTTTTGACATATCTTTTTATAATAGTGAAGGCTAAAGGATTCCCTTTAGTTGGATAGTATAAAAGGTTTTGCTTTTATCTGTCATATAATCTGCCTGCAATCTCCGTTAATGTTTACTTCATGCATTAGTTAAGTGAAGTAGTTACCTACTCGACTTGTAAAGAAACGGTTTCATGAGGTAGTTCAATTATGATAATGTGGTTCAGATGTCCTATGTCTATACTATGCATGTTAATCTTCACGTCTTATGACATGGATTTTACACCCTCCTTCCCGAATAGATAGTCCCATTTGACTTTTGATGTTCAACACAAGTGGTCTTTGAGCAAACATTAGTGTCAATCTTATCATCCTAATGATATTTTAAAAATTGTAATTGATAAATCACTTATGATTTATCAATGATACTTTTTAGAGTTTCATTGGGATGATTAGATTTGTGGGACTAAGGCTTTGTTGTTGTTGTTGTTGTTGTTGTTGTTGTTGTTGTTGTTATTGTTGTTGTATTGGGATGATTGGATTGCCAGTAGTATTTGACCATAGTTCACGTGTGGTGACCATCAAAAGTCAAATGGGACTATCTTTCTGGGACGGAGGGAGTATTAATTATGTTGCATTTTCCTCTTTGCTCCACCATTTAAGGATGGGAGAGTTGCTGAAACAGATGACATCCTTCCAGATGGCTTCAGACTGAGGAAAGGGGATGGCGTCTACTACATGTCCTATGCAATGGGGAGGATGCCTTACATCTGGGGAGAGGACGCAGGGGATTTTAAGCCAGAAAGATGGCTCAGAAATGGGATTTTCCAAACAGAGTCCCCTTTTAAATTCATAGCATTTCATGTACGTGAACATTTTTCTATCATTTTTCATATTCAATCTATTCTAAGCCACAATGTGACCGCTTATCACATTTAATAAGCGCTCTGGTTTTGCAGGCTGGTCCTAGAAGCTGTTTAGGGAAAGATTTTGCTTACCGTCAAAATGAAGATATTGACAATTGCTCTTCTTCGCTTTTTCCGGTTTAAACTATCCGATGATTCAAGAAATGTGACATACAGAACCATGTTCACGCTTCACATAGATGGAGGCCTTCATCTTCTTGCGGTTCCAAGAAAATTTTAGCTTGAAAAGATCAGTAAAACATTTCAAGGTCATAAATCTTTTGTCATATGCGGATCATTTTATTACTTATGAGTTATATGTCTGAATTGATTTATAGCACCAAGAATCATTAGATTTTGAAGAATGTCACCTTCTCTATTTGTTATAGTTACAGTATGACCTTGATCATCCTTGAGTTGAATGTTACCTACCAGAAGGCTGTTATTTCTGGGACTTCAGAGTCTTCCTTACATAGTGAAAATCTGGTCTACTAATGAATATAAAGTTGTAAGCTATAAAAGTATATATTATATATAAGAAAATCAATAAACTCCCCCACTTCTAAATGAGACTTAATTTTTAAAGTCTTTAATCCGCCTTTGTCAATTATGGTTTTGCAACTTAAACTTGCAATTATATATTGTGATCATTAAGGAAGTTTATACATATACAAGTAAACTTTCTTAATCCACCAGAAGATTAAGAATGGACACTTATTTAGGGATTGAGGGAGCTGAATAATTAACCAGCTAATTTGTTTGTGGCTGGTTTAATATTTGTGTTATACTCCGTTTTTGTTTCTGATCTTATTTAGCTTCTTGTGTTCTATTGGAATTTGTTGAAATCTGCTATTGTTTGTGCTTCACGTATTACTTGTATGTATTTTGAAACAAGTCATATATGTCATGTTAAAATTATATCTTTGCTGGTGTGATTTTATTTTTCTCATTATCTCGAAATTGGACCACCTCACCGAATTCTAGATCCGCCCATCAGACATAGATGTCTATGCTTATAAGCTATAGTAGAGTAGTGGAGGAGATTTTGTGGCGATCTAGCTGAACAATCTTAGGTTTGATTTGTTGTAAACTTTCTAAGATAGCCAGTTTCTGTAGTAACTGAGGAGGTCGAACTTTATAAGTTTCACGATTACATGAAAACTAAATACGAGGAGGTTGGGTAATATCCTTACGAGCTATGTTTAGCATTGTGTTTATTGTTGCTACCATGTAGATATTTGTGTATTTCCATATCAATCCGCAAATTGTTTCTTTACTTGAACAACTAGTCACAACTCACAACTTTTCTCACATTCATAAGATTGAACACTCCATTTTTGTTTCCACGTATGGATAGAAAGAGAAGTGTGAAAAGAAAATGACATATGATGGCCGTGTTGGATAGCTCTCTTGGCTTAGGCTTTCGTAGTTGGGACTTTTCCTGGTGAAATACAAAGTAGGAGAAACATTGTTATGTACGGCTTGATTGTCGCTTTCGGAAACAGTCATGTGAATTAGCTCGAAAACAAGCAATGTAAGTATCTTGTCAGCTCTACACATAGAAGCTTTTATAAAATTCCTAATAAACTGGCGTTAGTTTACTCACCCACTTGAATAAGGGTATGCTTTGTTATGGTTAGAGATATAAGTGTTGTGGTTAAGATGATCACTGGTTGAGTCATATTAGTTTTAATTAACAATGGGTTAGTTCTTTAAACAAACTAATGAGTTAGGGTATGCTTTGTTAGTTTTACTAACAAGGTGAGGGTTAATTTTTTTAAAAACAAACTAATGAATTAGTGATGCCTTGTTAGTTTCTTACTCACAATGGTTAGTTTTTACTAACGGCATTAGAAAATTGGTTTGAAATGAACGTTGATATTTGGATTGAGTGGATCTTCCAATAAAAATAAAAGAATTTAACTCACTGTAGAAGTTGATTAAAAGTACAATGGATAATAATGACGTGGCCTTAAAATAATATTAATGCTGCTCGAGTTAATCCATTGCAAACTTAATTAAGTACTTTTGTGGAAATAAAATAGCAAAGCTTTCCGGTTTAACTTTCTTCGTTTCTCATTCAAAATCTGGGGCATTGATGTAACCTATTATTGATTTCTGTATCTCTTCATTGTCTGTGTATATAAAGACAGACATGTGATACATACACAAGAAACATACTTTCTTTCTGTTTACTCATTCTAACCTTCTACGTGTCCTCTACGCTATCAACCATTGTCACATAATGAATTTCCTTTACTACATTTTCATCTACTCTGTATTTATTAGCTACTGCTCCGCATATATTTGCCTTATAATGTTTCACTTTCTGCATGTGTTTCTTTGTCAATTGCACTTTTTTTTTTAACCTAGGACTAGTCTCTTGTCACAGTCCTGATAGATCGACAGACAGGTGTGATACATACCATAGTTATTAAAGGCTCTAGGCGCACCAAGGCGCAAAAGGTGTGCCCGGAGCCTAGGCGCAAGGTGCTAGGCGGGCGCGCGCCCGAGTGACGATGCCCGCAAAATGCCTTAAAATACTAAAAGTATATTATACATTATACAACATCGAGATAAGCAATAAATGAAATGCAAGTAGTAAATCAAACATACATTATAAGTCATAAAAGAAAACAAACTAAATAGATTTCAAACAAGCATAAAGAGAAGTTCAAACCGAAGGATTCTAAGTCTAAATCCTATAAAATGATAAGCAGTTGTTAGTTTGAAGGAATTCCTAGTTATTGCTACTCTTGTACAAAGTTATGGTGCATGTACATGAGAGAGTCATGGGAGAGGAAAAGTAATAGTCACGCATTATGTTTAATTACAATTTAATTGATGGTCGATTGTTGTGCCCGGAGCTAGGCGCACCCAGGCTCCAAAACTGAGCCTCTCTGTGCCCGGGGCTTAGGCGCGCGCCTAGGCGCGCCTTTAATAACTATGATACATACACAAGAGACATAATTGCCTTCTAATGTTTTTCCTTTACTTCATTGTCTTCTATGGCTTTTCTCACTTATTAATCTCTCTCTCTCTCTCCCTCTCTCCCTCTCCCCTCATTGGGCCTGTCCTATATATCTTGCTTTCTACATGACATGATTATTCTTAACTACGCCCATTCTCAAAAAATGGACTTCATCTATATCATCTTCACCTTCTTAGCAACTACATTCCTACTAATTCTCGTAGCCATTTCAACTCTTATGCTAAGAATCTACGTAGGAAAGTCAAAAAATGACCCAAAATACCCTCCGGTGATGGAAACGTTTTTGATCAGCTTTTCTACTTCAACAGACTTCATGACTACTTCACAGAAGTTACCCAAAGACACCATACATTCAGGCTTCTTGCACCAGATCATAGTGTAATATATACAACTGATACTCGAAATGTGGAGCACATACTTAAGACCAATTTTGACAAGTATGTCAAAGGTAAGTATAATCAAGATATTGTAACAGACTTGTTTGGTCAAGGAATTTTTGCAGTTGATGGTGTGAAGTGGAAGCAGCAGAGGAAGCTCGCAAGCTTTGAGTTTTCGACAAGGGTGTTGAGAGATTTCAGCTGTACAGTTTCAGGGAAAATGCGGCCAAACTGGTTACAAATGTTTCTGAGTTTTCCAAGGACAACAACGGCTTTGATTTCCAAGTAAGTGATCTTAAAACCTCATTAGTTGTTTGAAAAAAAAAAGCGTTTGAATTGAATGTCTTTGATCTTTTTTGCTTATGTGCTTACCCTAAGAAATCTGGTACTGCCCCAACCCTAAACCAGCGCCTTTTTCATTATTTTTTCCCCAAAAGAAGTTAAGTTTTACGCACCTTTGGTAACAATTATACATTAGTACCCTTAAAACGCACACTATCTGATTACAAGTGCAAATTAGGACTTGTCAGTTTATAAGCAGATACTCCATCTGTCCTGGACATATAGTCCCATTTTTTTGGTGGTCAACTCAACATTTACCAAACTTTATGAATAATTGATTATCTCCATGAATTCTAAAAATTGTTATTGACGCACTACAAGGAATACTATTAATAAAAAAAAAATCAAAATTTCCGAGGATAATCAAATGTTTATAAAAGTTTGGTCAAAGTTCAATTCAATTGACCACCAAAAACAAAATGGGATTATCTCTCCAAAAAGGAGGGAGTATTCAATAACCTTTCCAGTTCCAGAGGGTGGATAGTGACGAAGTTGATACAAGATGACCAATACGACAACAACAACAGAGCCTTAATCCCAAAAATTTATACAATATGTGCAAGCAGCATGGATGCATGAAAGAGTCCTACTATATTTGAACTGAATTTCTTTACAATTGCACCGTGCAACTACTGCAATGATATTTAGTCCCAGCATCTTTCTGCTTCTATGATTTTCATATAAGCAATCAAGTTAATTCCGTGAATGATATTATCAAGAGAGTACATCTAATACTTAACTAACCAAGCGTAAACATTTTCAGGATTTGTTAATGAGAGGTACATTGGATTCCATATTCAAAGTTGGGTTTGGGGTTGACTTATATTGCCTGGAAGGATCGAGCAAAGAAGGGAGTGAATTTATCAAGGCTTTTGACGATTCAAATGCATTGACATACTGGCGTTATGTTGATCCTTTTTGGAAGATAAAAAGGTATCTTAACATCGGCTGTGAAGCTTCCCTCCGGAGGAACATTGAATTTATCAACAAATTTGTGTTAGAGTTGATTGTCAAGAAAAGAGAACAGCTGGAAATGAATCAACACGGTGCAGGTGTCAATGACTTTAAGAAAGACAAAGAGGACATACTATCAAGATTTCTGGTTGAGAGTGAAAAGAATCCAGAGGAGATGAACGATCAATATCTGATGGATATAATCTTGAATTTTATGATTGCTGGCAAAGACACTTCTGCAAACACTCTTTCATGGTTGTTCTATATGCTTTGCAAGAATCCATTAATACAGGAAACAATTGTGCAAGAGATAAGAAGGACTATCTGTGATAAGGGAAGTAATCAAGATAATGTTAATGATTTTGTTGAGAATATAACTGATGAAGTCCTTGAACAAATGCACTACCTTCATGCTTCTTTGTCAGAGACCTTAAGGCTATACCCTGCTGTCCCTGTGGTAAACTTTCCTTTATTATTTTTTTGCATTTATTGTTTCGTGAGATTTACTACTGATAATGAGAGTCTTATTTCATTTTGTGCGTGTGTTTGTGTGTGTTTCTTTCATAAGGATGGTAGAGTTGCAGAAACAGATGACGTCCTACCAGATGGCTTCAAACTGAAAAAAGGGGATGCCGTGAACTACATATCTTATGCAATGGGGAGGATGCGTTAGATTTGGGGGGATGATGCTGAGGAATTCAAGCCAGAAAGATGGCTAAAAAATGGGATTTTCCAACCAGAATCACCTTTTAAATTCATAGCATTTCATGTACGTCAATTTCTCTTGGTTATTGCATTTTTAACCGTAATCGGATATCAATGTTTGCTAATATTTTCGGGTTTTTCAGGCTGGTCCTAGAATTTGTCTAGGAAAAGATTTTGCGTACCGTCAAATGAAGATACTATCAATTGCTCTTCTTTGGTTCTTCCGGTTCAAATTAGCTGACAACACGCCAAACGTGACTTATAGAACCATGTTCACGCTTCATATTAAGGAAGGACTTCATCTTCATGCAGTTCCGAGATCCCTTTAGGTTGAAGAGTTCTGGTACGCAAGAACTAAAGCCAACTCCCACTTGTTTATTTGGCTTATAATTATTCAAAATATCACCAAATTCATCTTGAGTTGATGATGTGTTTTACTTTCAGTCGACATCTTAATGTACATATTTACCTTAAAATATTTACATTAGCTCATTATGTTTGGAATTCCGAAACTGGAAACAGAGAACATGTCTTAACATGCTGCCTGAACAGAGCCTTGTTGTTTGTCTCTTTGTGTTTCTTTGACGTAATGCTATTGCCAAATCAATCATGGGTTTCTGTACTTCATAGTATAGCATCAGATGCATAAACATGCAAGAACCTTCCATCTTCGAGTTTGCGATATTATTTCCTTTTCAGTAGACAATGTGAAGAAAAAATTATAGCAAACTATATGCAGGGGATAGATGTTTGGATCTTAGAAAGTAATTATCAGTTAATCAGCCAAATTTTCACTTATCATGGAGTATAACAGTTTGTTAATTCTAGTTATATATATATATATATATATATATATATATATATATATAGGGTCGTGCTCCTGTGAGAACCTAAATATCGTGAGAACTGTTAGAACTTGGATACATTAGGTAAAAAACTAATGTATCCAATGGTTCACTTGGATACATCATTGGATACATTACTTGACTTGGATACATCATTGGATACATTACTTGGATGCATTAGGTAAAAACTAATGTATCCAATGTGCACTTGGATACATCATTGGATACATTAAGTTCTCACGGTTCTCATTTGAGCACCTACCTATATATATATATATATATATACACACACATAAACGATGTTTCGACCCGTTTTCCAATAATGTATCTCCATCTTCCATGCTTGTTATACTCCTAATAGAAGCTGCTACAATATAATTTGCCAGTAACTGGATTATGATACAAAATCAGTTTCAAAAAATAGTTGAAACTGACAGAAAAAAGAAGTCAACATATAAAAAAATGCCTACACTGAACGAATCTATCAGCCCTAGAGTGGTCAAGGGTACTTGACCTTTGCACAACTTTATATGGACTACATCAAAATATATCCCTTAAAAGAAAGAAAACAGCAGTCAGCCTACTTCAGAGGCTGCCATTGCAGGTTCTGAAGGGAACCGTCTAATGCACACAGCCTCATCCGTGGAATCAGAGTGTCTGTTTTTTCATAGCTTGAACCCATAAGCAACTAACGTCACTGTCACGTTATTGGTTGTACTTGTACACGACTGCAATGAGTCTTCACTTTTCTAGTCACAATCCACCCGGCCAGTTCATCAAAGATTCGATTAATGCACCAAACTAAGCAAAGTTGTATTCTTCGTACTCAATGACAAGATAGTTTCATTGATGTTACCCTATAAATATTTTCTTGATTATTTCCCGTCTGGGCACGCACACACACACACGTAATGGCTATGCGTACTGGTATTCTAAAGTTTTTTCCTAATGCCTTGCTTCATGAAATATGGATCCAGGAATATTCTGATTAATTGGCCTCAATGCATGTCCTCATTTATATCGTAAATGTTCAATGTTTATGAAAATCTATTACCTTCTCTATCTCTCTGATTACAAGTTTAAAACTGTTTCGAAATTATCATCATTCTACTCATAAAAATCCTCAAGGATGGACTTTCTTTATACCATCTTCACCTTCTTGGGCTACTGCATTACTGATGATTATTATAGCCATTGCAGCTCTTATTCTACAAATATACAGTGGAACATCACTTTTACTCCCCTGTTGTAGGAACCGTATTTCATCCACTCTTGTACTTGAGTAAACTCCATGACTACCTAGGCTAGGAGAATTCGCCAATGTGAACTATGTACAACTGTGTGTAAAACATAGGATACATACTTGAAACCAATCTTGACAATGATTTTCAGGAAATATGGAGACAAACTGGTTAGAACCGTTTCTCGGTTGAATAATACTAAGGGCACAAAAAGTCACAAAAACTTGCTCACAAATCTTAAGTGTAATGATTATATTAGTGTTTTTAATTAGAGTGTGGCGGGTCCATTATCGATGCAACTAATAAAATATCGCAACCTCATTTTGTGAGCAATATTTTGTAACCTTATTTTGTGCCCCTAGCATTGCTCTTCTCGGTTTTGTGAGTAACAGATCGAATCTTTGAAATACAAATTAGTGTCCTTGAATACACAAAGGAAATAATCTAACTTTTAGTTGCAACTACATTCCTAATGCGGCAATCTTGTATTTATGATTCAGTATTTGCTAATATATACCTTGGATCCATATTCATAGCTGGATTCGGGAGAAGATCAAGCAAAGAAGGGAGTGCATTTATCAAGGATTTCGATGATTCAAATGTATTGACATAGTGTCCTGCAGCTCCCCAGGTAAAATTTTAAGTACTATTGCGATTTTCTTTCATATTCATAGTTTCAATTACAATCACAATTTTTGTACAGCTCTTTCTTCCTTATTTCTATTGTCTCTTCCTTTTGAAGGCGGAAGAGTTGGAGAAACAGATGATCTTCTTCCATATGGGTTCAAGATGAAAAGAGGCGACAGTGTTTCCTAGTTGTCCTATGCAATGGAGAGGGCGTCTTACATTTGGGGAGACGATGCTGAGGATTTCAAGCCAGAAGAAATGGCTGAAAAATGGGATTTTCGAGCCTGGGTCGCCTTTTCATTTCGTGTCATTTCAAGTAAGTGAACATCATATTTCCTTTAGCAATTCCAAAAACATATTAGCTTGAAGAATTTCTAGGATGCATTCCTTGTTCAAGTGACAACTTAAAAGTACATTTTTTAGATGAGATATTTTTTCAAGCAAAGATTTTTGCTTAGGAAAATCGTCCCATAATAAATGTCACATTTGACTTGTCAACGTTTTTAAGGATTGTGCTTTGCTTGTTTGCACAATGTTAAAATTGCACTATAACACTTTCCTTTTTTTAAGAAATGCGACCAAAAAGGAAAGTGAGACGTTTACTATGAGATTCTGAGTAATTCCGATGATTAAATTAGAATTGTTTTCTAGTTTCAAAATATGCACAAACCTGAAGTCATAATTAGGTACAAACATCAAGACATAAGGTGCAAACCTTCAAAATATGTTCAAATCGATATCATTTCACGTAAGTGAACATCATATTTCCTTTAACAGTTACTTATTCTCTCCAGGACCAAAAAAAAATCTAGTTGTACATTGCACGTATTTTACAGATCGTGCTTTATTTACTTGTACATTGGTGAGGAATAATTAGCAAATGAATCACAAAAACCTAGAACAACAAATTTTTTTTAAAAAAAAAAAAAAACTGAAAGTAGTTTAAGTTTATTTCCTTTGAAAAATATCATCATGATAAGGTAATGTATTCAATTTGGCTCAAACAAAATAATGTTACATTTTAAATACCAATAAACAACAACAATAAAGTCAGGTGTAGATAAAATAATTTATGGATATCAATCATTAACCAACCAACCAAATAAACAAAGAGATTAATAAATAAAATTTTAGTTCCTATGCATGGCCTTAACCTTTCACTCTATTAAATATATTAATGGTGACAAATAAAATTGGCGGCATCATTTTGGAGGGTTGCTTTAGCGAATTTCCGGTTGTTGAGATTACTATATCACTACCATATCATCATCAAAGAACAAAATCATTGATATTCTTTCTTTTTCTGCACTGTGAGCCCACGAATAGGTTTTATTGTCGAACTATTATCTACAGAGTATTTTATCAAAAAAAAAAACTATATATTAAAATTATCTACAGTAAAAACATGTTTTTAAAATATATAAGCCATTAAATAACTAGCCTTTTAAGATATACACCGAGCCCGTCCCTTTGACTTGAAAGGGACGGGCTCGGTGTTAGAGGAGTGTTTGGGAAAAGATTCTTTTGACAAAGCCTATCTAGTGGCTCTTTTGATAACTTACTTTTATGCTTGTGTCTGCTTCTTCATATCATTGCTTCATTAATTAAGACAATAATTTTGGCTAAAATTAGATTTACTTAAGTGGGCTCCAAATCTTTACATTTAACATTTTTATCAGGAAATATTCTTTTTCACTATATATACACTATGCAAAACACAACACACACACACACACACAGAGTTAACACAATTCTCAGAAATGGACTTCCTTTATACCATCTTCACCTTCTTAGCAATTGCCTTGCTACTAATTCTCATAGCCATTTCAGCCCTCATACTACAAATATTCACTGGAAAATCAATCAAAGATCCCAAATATACCCCCGTGTTCGGAACTGTATTTCACCAACTCATTTACTACAGTAAACTCCATGATTACCTAGGAGGAATGGCTGAAAAAAACCATACTTTCAGGCTTCTAGCCCCAGATCATAGTGAAATATTCACAACCGATACAAGAAATGTTGAATACATGCTCAAAACCAACTTTGATAATTACACCAGAGGCGAGTATAATATTGATATTATGACAGACTTATTTGGGCATGGAATTTTTAATGTTGATGGGGCTAAGTGGAAGCAGCAGAGGAAGCTCGCGAGTTATGAGTTCTCAACAAGGGTGTTGAGAGATTTCAGTAGCGGAATTTTCAGAAAAACTTCAGCCAAAATTGTTAAAATTGTTACCAACTTGTCTGAGGGCAAAGAAGTGTTCGACATACAAGTGAGTGTTCTTGAAAAGTATTTATCATTCATTAGAAAAAAAAAGATTTAATTTTGTTTCAACCCTTTATTAAAAGATTTAATTTTGTTTCAACCCTTTATTAGAAATAGAAAGATTTTTATTTTTGTTCCTAATTTACTGGTTCTTTGATACTTAACTGCAGGATTTGCTAATGAGAAGTACCTTGGATTCCATATTCAAAGTTGGTTTTGGAGTGGAGTTGAATTGCTTGGAAGGATCAAGCAAAGAAGGGAGACAGTTTATCAAGGCTTTCGACGATGCAAATGCATTCGCTTGTTGGCGCTACGCCGATCCATTTTGGAAGCTCAAAAGGTTTCTCAATATCGGTTGTGAAGCTTCCCTTAGGAAGAACATCAAATTTATCAACCGTTTTGTGCTTGGTTTGATTGCAAAGAGACGAGAACTGCTAGAACTGCATCAAGATACCGTGAGTGTTACTCCCTACCTCCCGGAAAGTTAGTCCCATTTGACTTTTGCTGGTCAACTAAAGTGAACTTTTACCAAACATTAATGTCAATCTAATAATTCTAAAAACTGTTAGTGATAAATCATTAAGTAATTTATCATAACAATTTTTAGAATTCATTGGGACGATTAGATTGACACTAATATTTGGTCAAAATTCTTTTGTGTTGACCATCAAAAGTCAAATGAGACTAACTTTCCAGGACAAGGGGAGTATTATTTACTGGTAATTCGCTAAAATTTCCATACTAATATTTAATAATTTTTTTTTTTATATCTTAATGCATGACTTTCAGAATGAAAAGGAAGACATACTGTCAAGATTTCTAGTTGAGAGCAAGAAGGATCCAGAGATTAATGATCACTATCTAAAGGATATAATCTTGAATTTTATGATTGCTGGCAAAGATACAACTGCAAACACGCTTTCATGGTTATTCTATATGCTTTGCAAGAATCCGCTTGTACAGGAAAAAATCGTGCAAGAAGCAAGAGAACTTATCGAGAATCAGGAGAGTGAACAAGGAAGCATTGACAATTTTGTGGCAGGTATAACAGAGGAAGTACTTGAAAAAATGCATTACCTTCATGCAGCTCTGACAGAAACCTTGAGACTCTATCCTCCAGTTCCCCTGGTAATTCTTTGCGTATACTTTTACATATAACACATCCACATCCACATCCACATCCACATATACATCTACATCTACATCTACATCTACATCTACATCTACATCTACATATACATATACATATACATATACATATACATATACATATACATATACATATACATATACATAGATATACATGTGCAGACACACACACACGGATTCTTGCTCTTTCCTAGGTTCATCAAAACTGTTAGTCTGTTACTGATTATTATGTGTTGCTTGTTTTGACCGTGCTTTTTAAGGATGGGAGAGTTGCAGAAACAGATGACACTCTTCCAGATGGGTTCAAGGTGAAAAAAGGAGACGGCTTAACCTACTTGGGCTATGCGATGGGTAGGGCCACTTACATTTGGGGAGATGATGCCGAGGATTACAAGCCTGAAAGATGGCTCAAAAATGGGATTTTCGAGCCTGAATCGCCTTTCAAATTCGTATCATTTCATGTACACATATACCCTCATTGAAGTTTCACTTAAAATTTGCATGTTTATGTAGATATAACTCTCCATTCACAACATACTAAGTCTTTTTTTTTTTTTTTTTTGGCAGGCGGGTCCAAGAGTTTGTATAGGGAAGCATTTCGCATACCGTCAGATGAAGATAATATCGAGCGCTCTTCTTTGCTTCTTCCGGTTCAGATTAGCAGACGAGACTAAAGATGTTACTTATCAGACTATGTTCACGCTTCATGTTGAGGGAGGCCTTCATCTCCTTGCAGTTCCAAGGACTTATTAGCAACAAGAATGCTCGGTTATGTTCATATCGGACAACAATAATGCATCGTTTTCTTCTCGCATGGGTTACTAGCTTTGTTTTATATATTTGAGATGGAATATAGTTAATTTTCCGGAGATTGCAGTTTGGAATGTCTTTATAGCAAACAGATTTCAATTTCTTTGTCTCGGCAGTGTACAACTATTTATGCATTGTGTACAAACCCGCTGCAATAATATCACTTGAAATTAACTCCATGGTGGAATATCTATGGAAGACTAGGCATATGAGCAGGCCACTATGTATGATCTTTGAAAAGTGTAAAAGGTTGTGAGCAAGCCAGGTATATAGATCATCAAATATCAACAAAGTGATTCCTTTTGATTTGTAAATATTCAAAATATATTTTGTAGTTATTATTAGATAGGTTATGATCTTTTATATTTAATTAACTTTATGCATTCTCTCCATTGTTTTCAATCTCCACTCTCCATTTCTGCCCACTTTGAATTTTCAGAACAGGGTTTTGAGGATCATTGCAAATAATTGCTCTCCCTATTTATGTTTCAATAAAGAGAAATTTAAACAAAAATTATTTTGGAATATTTGACATATTCTTTTAGGTCAAATGTAATAGCAATGTTTGGATTGATTTAAAAAATACTACTTTGTGATTCAAAAAAAAAAAAAAAAAAAAAAAAAAAGACAATTGTGTATCCTCAAACATTAATTTTATAAATAAACCTGTCTCCATTACACATTAAACCAACCGCCCTTAATGCAAAGGAAAACAAGGCCCAAGCACTGAACACATCATAAACTAAACATACTTAAATATTAATCTAATTCAACTTAACCCCAACAACGACTTAACTATCATAAACCTACACTAAAATTATTCACTTAAATTCCTCATCTGGAATCACTTCAAACCTCTTCAACTGGTGCCTCTCCAAACCTCTTCAACTGGTGCCTCAACCCTATGCAGGGGCATTCTTCAACTCATTGACGATTGCTATGAATCTGGTGACTTCCGCTTCCAGAATACCGATCCGGCCCTCGTCAGCGGCAATTCTTTCCCTCAATGCGATAATGTTGTCATGCTCCTCGCCGATCTGGCCCCGTTGACGCTCAAGCTGGACCTGTTGAAGGTCGAGCCGGCCCTGTTGAAGGTCGAGCCGGCCCTGTTGAAGCTCGAGCCGGCCCTGATGAAGGTCCAATTGGTCTTGATGATGGTTGAGCCGGCCCTGTTGGAGATTTAGCTGGCCTACCACCGCGGCTTCCAAATTCTGAATGGACATCTGCATATCCACAATGGACTAGTGCATAGTCAAAAAAAAAAAAAAAAGCCACCCTAAGAAAAAGAAAAATAAAAAAAGAAAACTGTTAGTTACTGATATGTATAAAATATGCAAAGATACTGATATGTGTAAACACGTTATGTATACCTGAGCTTGGCCACCAAAACCTTGGTTTCCTTAACCTCTGATCCTTCGAATGAAGGATCGTATGCAATTTGCAGCCATCATTGATCCCAGAACCCAGATTAATGGGCCTGCCAAGCGGTTAAAAACGATTATAGTTATAATATCTTTGAAAACTGTGCGATGCACGTGTATTACACAGTTAACAAAAATAAAAATAAAACTTTAAATATATTCTTAATAATAGATTTGTAAAACTATTGAAAGTTATAATTTCAATAATAACTCTAAAAAATAATAACGACAATGATAATATATGGACAATTCGCAACACGTCACTATGTAAAGAAAATCATTTTTCATTTATGTAATAGCGGTTATCAACCAGCTTTAGGCGGAGCTCGTGAGGGTTGTTTTTGTTGCAGGATAACATGATTCTTCCCCTGTCGTACCTGTAAACCTCAACCTCATCTCCATCTCCGTTGTTAGCCATTGCCAGAAAATACGAAGAAAAGGAGTTGATTGAGGGAAGAATGTAGGGGAAGGAGTGGGGATGATAGGAGGAAAGCGCCCTTTTAATAATAGGGCAGCCATGTCCGATCAAAATAGAGAAAGGGGTAGGTTTGCTATGGTTAATGCTTCTGTGAGAAATTTATGACAAAATCTGAGAGAAGAAGAAAGAAAGAAATCAAATGAGAGAAGAATGAGGAAAAATCAGAGAAAAAGAAAGAGAGGGAATGGGTTACACAGACCTCTTGAAGAATAAAAAATGAGAGAAAGGAAAGGGGGAGAGAATGGGGGTTCACAGAACTTGAAGAAGAAAAAAAAGACCTTAAAGAAGAAATAAGGGGAAATGAAGAGGGAGAAAGGGAGAGAAAGTCAGGAATTTTTAATGAGATATGGGACAGAGCACGCAAACGCAGGAGAGCGTGAGAGAGAGAGAGAGAGAGAGAGAGAGAGAGAGAGAGAGAGAGAGAGTCATTCAAAGTGAAAGGGAGATAGAGAGAGAGAGAGTCAGTCATAATTAGGTTAGGCACGCCTAAATTAATGAAGAGAAGTAGGTGCCGAACTTGAAGAAAATTCTTTCCCTCAATGCGATAATGTTGTCATGTTCCTCGCCAATCTGGCCCCGTTGACGCTCAAGCTGGACCTGTTGACGTTCGAGCCAGACCTGTTGAAGGTCGAGACGGCCCTGTTGAAGCTCGAGCCGGCCCTGATGAAGGTCCAGCTGGCCCTGATGAAGGTCCAGTTGGTCTTGATGATGGTTGAGCAGGCCCTGTTAGAGATTTAGCTGGCCTACCACCGCGGCTTCCAAATTCTGAATGAACATCTGTATATCCACAATGGACTGGTGCATGGTAAAAAAAGCCACCTTTAAAAAAGCAAAATAAAAAAAGAAAACTGTTAGTTACTGATATGTATAAAATATGCAAAGATACTGATATATATAAACACGTTATGTATACCTGAGCTTGGCCACCAAAACCTTGGTTTCCTTAACCTCTGATCCTTCGAATGAAGGATCGTATGCAATTTGCAGCCATCATTGATCCCAGAACCCAGATTAATGGGCCTGCCAAGCGGTTAAAAACGATTATAGTTATAATATCTTTGAAAACTGTGCGATGCACGTGTATTGCACAGATAACAAAAATAAAAATAAAGCTTTAAATATATTCTTAATAATAGATTTGTAAAACTATTAAAAGTTATAATTTCAATAATAACTCTAAAAAATAATAACGACAATGATAATATATGGACAATTCGCAACACGTCACTATCTAAAGAAAATCATTTTTCATTTATGTAATAGCGGTTATCAACCAGCTTTTGGCGGAGCTCGCGAGGGTTGTTTTCGTTGAAGGATAACATGATTCTTCCCCTGTCGTACCTGTAAACCTCAACCTCATCTCCATCTCCATCTCCGTTGTTAGCCATTGCCAGAGAATACGAAGAAAAGGAGTTGATTAAGGGAAGAGTGTAGGGGAAGGAGTGGGGATGATAGGAGGAAAGCGCCCTTTTAATAATAGGGCAGCCATGTCCGATCAAAATAGAGAAAGGAGTAGGTTTGCTATGGTTAATGCTTCTGTGAGAAATTTATGACAAAATCTGAGAGAAGAAGAAAGAAATCAAATGAGAGAAGAATGAGGAAAAATCTGAGAAAAAGAAAGAGAGGGAATGGGTTACACAGACCTCTTGAAGAAGAAAAAATGAGAGAAAAGAAAGGGGAGAGAATGGGGGTTCACAGAACTTGAAGAAGAAAAAAAAAGACCTTAAAGAAGAAATAAGGGAAAATGAAGAGGGAGAAAGGGAGAGAAAGTCAGGAATTTTTAATGAGTTATGGGACAGAGCACGTAAATGCAGGAGAGCGTGAGAGAGAGAGAAAGAATCTTTCAAAGTGAAAGGGAGAGAGAGAGAGAAAGAAAGTCGGTCATAATTAGGTTAGGCACGCCTAAATTAATGAAGAGAAGTAGGTGCCGAACTTGAAGAAAATTCTTTCCCTCAATGCGATAATGTTGTCATGCTCCTCGCCGATCTGGCCCCGTTGACGCTTAAGCTGGACCTGTTGACGCTCGAGCCGGACATGTTGAAGGTCGAGCCGGCCCTGTTGAAGGTCGAGCTGGCCCTGTTGAAGCTCGAGCCGGCCCTGATGAAGGTCCAGTTGGTCTTGATTATGGTTGAGCTGGCCCTGTTGGAGATTTAGCTGGCCTACCACCGTGGCTTCCAAATTCTGAATGGACATCTGCATATCCACAATGGACTGGTGCATGGTAAAAAAAAAAGCCACCCTTAAAAAAGCAAAAAAAAAAAGGAAAACTGTTAGTTACTGATATGTATAAAATATGCAAAGATACTGATATGTATAAACACGTTATGTATACCTGAGCTTGGCCACCAAAACCTTGGTTTCCTTAACCTCTGATCCTTCGAATGAAGGATCGTATGCAATTTGCAGCCATCATTGATCCCAGAACCCAGATTAATGGGCCTGCCAAGCGGTTAAAAACGATTATAGTTATAATATCTTTGAAAACTATGCGATGCACGTGTATTGCACAGATAACAAAAATAAAAATAAAACTTTAAATATATTCTTAATAATAGATTTGTAAAACTATTAAAAGTTATAATTTCAATAATAACTCTAAAAAAATAATAACGACAATGATAATATATGGACAATTCGCAACACGTCACTATGTAAAGAAAATCAATTTTCATTTATGTAAAGCAACATTTATCATATACTACATATATATGTATGTGTGTGTATATATATATATACACACACATACCGTACCATAGAAGATGGTTCAACCATACCCTACTGAACCATAAATAATTTTCGTTGGACCAGGACTAAACCTTTGTTTACGGTTCGGCCACATCTGGCCGAACCTTTGAAAACCAGACTGGATTTTTAGAAAGAATATTTAGCCACAAAAAACAATTAAAGGAAAAGAAAAACTTACAATTACGTCCATTTAGTGTGTTGTATCAACAATGCTTTGGCCTTGATCACAATGTGGTGTCTGAATTTTGAGAGAAAATTTGATTAGTAGGTGATTGGGTTTACAAGAAGGGTTAAATAGAGTAAAAAATAGGATGGAAACAGGATAGGGGAAGGTGAAATATTAATGAGTTGGTTGTTTAAGTGTTTTAATGTTACGGGTGTGTGCAACAATTTGGTGAAATTGTGTAGAAGTAAATAATTACGGGTGTACATGGGGGTGTGTAATATCTAAATGTTAGTTTTGTCATTTCTTTGAATGTCATTTTTGAAAAAACTTAAAATACGGATGTATTCATAAGTTTTACCAACACCCTTACTAGATAAATACAACACAAATTAACTCGAGGGATGTTCAGAACCGAAAATGAACATGACAACTAGATCACATCTTTGTATACGTATTTGTTACTGGATGATCCAAGAAGCCCCAAACGTGCACTGTCTAGAATTTATCATCGTCTTCGATGTTAAGAAGAAGGATTGGTCTCATGTAAAACGCGTTTTTCCTAATGGTTAGGAAAAACGTGTTTTTCAAAACCTCCAGAAGACTTTATATTGATATCCAGAAGGCTTTATACTGATATATAGGACCCTTCCGGCTATCACTTTCAAAGGTTCTGGCTATCAATCTCATATCCAGAAGGCTTTATATTGATATCCAGAACCAGAGAACCCTTCTGGCTATCACTTTCAAAGGTTCTGACTATCACTTTCAAAGGTTCTGGCTATCAATCTCATATCCAGAAGGCTTTATATTGATATCCAGGACCCAGGCTTTATATTGATATCCAGGGCCCATCTGACTATCACTTTCAAAGGTTCTGGCTATCACTTTCATATCCAGAAGCTTTTATATTGATATCCTGAACCGTTGAGAAGTTCCGATTATTTACAAAAATGCCACCACGTTTTTTAAAACACGGAGGGTTTGGAAAAACGCGTTTTTTTCCCAAGATTTTGCGTGCTTAAGAAGAAAAGGGTACACTCTTCCTTCATCGTGATTCGTGATATATTTTCAAATTCTGTTTCTTTTCTCTGCATACCAAGTGCTTGATAATTGGACTGACTGGGAACTGCAAAAAAATCCTTTATTTTTTTTTGGGCGAATTTTGATTGATACTCTAAATCGTTTCTCCACCAATCCATTCTTGAAGCAAAACTACAAAAAGGTTGAAAATGCAATTGGGTCTACATCACTTGACATTGACTTACTGAGACTGTGATTATTTTCCTTGTTCATATAAATCGTGCTTTGGATTTATGCCCAATAGTAAGATGAGAGACAAAGCTGTAATCTCTTGCATTGGATTTTCCACCCTAATTTAATTTGTCTGGAATATGAAGTTCTGCTAATATTGTGTGTGATGATAACCTTGAGCTGTGACTATTTTGTGTACTGTGTTTTCATGTGTGCATTTTGATTTTTCCTATCAACTCAAACCAGATATTATATCCAATCATATGTTCATATTCATCCAAGATCGTTGCAGCAGTCCACTACAATGTCAGTCTCAGACCGTGAACCAAAACTCTAAATAAAAGATAAAAGAATCTCCTGAGTGCAGTTTGTTTGTATTTATGCCCAACAGAGTTGTGACAAAATTATAGTAGCCTCTATTTGTTGGATTTTCAGCTCAAAGTTGACCCTTTTCCCCTCTCTCTCTATATATATTAGAGTGTGTGTGCGGTATTGATAATAACTCTCAGCTGGGAGTGGGTTTCTCATGGCAATTTTTCGAGTGAGTTTACTCGTATTGATTTTGAGTGCTGTCTGCACAGATTCAATAGTTATCGAGTATAATACTTCGTCGGGCATTGTCCCATGGAAGCTTAATGTGCATTTGGTACCTCACACCCACGATGATGTTGGATGGCTCAAGACTGTTGATGAGTACCATGTTGGCTCTAATAACTCCATTCAGGTCTCTCTCTCCCTCTCTCTACACTCATTCTAGTAAACCTTGGAACAATATGCGTTAAAATGATTTTTTATAATTATAGGATACCCTTTCTGTTCGTAAAACTTCGGATGATATGTAATATTATGGAAGTTTATTCTTGAAGTTACTGAGGAACTGCTGGTTAGAAGAAAAAAGAGAGACTTATTTTGAAGGTGGCTTTGTGTGAGAATAATAGGAGAGATCTGAGACACTAAGCATAGCGAAACCAAGAGCTCTAGAAACCTCCTTTACACAATATAATTATAGATGTATTTTCCCATTTCAGTGTGTTGTTTGGATCAAAGATTCACACGTTGCTAAAAGTGTAAATGCTACATACTGTTTTGTCCTAATTGCACCATGCTTAAGTTAAGAATTGATCTATTTGGTACGTCCGTATTCACGCCTGCTAGCCAACCACTCATTGAATCCACCCATATGTCTTGCGTTAATTAAATGTCATTTGCAGGATGACTCAACATGTGTCCTATTAGAACTGTATGTATCCAGGCTTATAGACCTTACTGTGATAACTTGACCTTATGCCCTAGACATGAACTAAGTCTGGTGTGAGAGATATCTCTGTGTGCAGCGCATACATCTCTGTGTGTGTGTGTGTGTGGACATCCGTGGCTAAAGTGTTAGGTTTTTCTACATATTATACAGGGAGCTTGTGTACAAAATATACTGGATTCAGTGGTTCACTCCTTATCAGCCGATCCAAATCGAAAATTTATTTATGTTGAGCAGGTAGAAATTTAAGTCCTGTAAGTTCATACACCTGCACAGTTCCACGTTCTTCATGCAAATGAGGAGAAAATGTTTGAATGCTCTAATTATACCAAATTTATCTCGCAGGCATTTTTCCAGCGTTGGTGGAGAGAACAGAAGAAGACAGTCAAGAGGACAGTCAAGCAGCTAGTCAGCTCGGGTCAACTAGAGTTCATGTATAACTATATCTATATTTCACTAAACATTTAAAAAACTGGTGACACTAGATTGAAATGCATTGGGCACGATTCAATAGACAGCTTCAATGTCATTGATTCAAACTTTAAAAATGTCGACGGTCCTACAGTATGGAAAAGTAGGGAAATATGGACGTGTTTCAGGCTTTTCAGTTCCTAATTCTTGAGGATTTATAACACACCTTCATATATAAGCTAGGCTCATTATTTACAGCTCTGTTTCGGTTTCATTCTTTCTTTTGGATTCAGAAATGGTGGCATGTGTATGCATGATGAGGGGGCCGCACATTACATTGATATGATAGATCAATCGACACTTGGGCATCATTTCATTAAGCAGGAATTCAATGTCACGCCTAGAGTTGGTTGGCAAATTGACCCCTTTGGACATTCTGCAGTTCAGGCATACTTGTTGGGGGCTGAGGTAGCTCTCTACTGAAGTCAACTCATTCATCAATTATATTTTCTGTGTCACCCCTCAAGAATGTTACTTGAAAATCTTCATTCCCGGGATGTCTTTTCATTGGCGATTACATATGACAATTCATGTTAGCCGACCACAAATCATTTTGTGATTAAGGCTTTGTTGTTGTTGTTGTTGTTGTAAAAAGTCTCATAGTTTCCTGTAAATGTTTTGTCTTCCTTCTATAAGACTAACTTAGCTTTTCACGTTTCAGGTTGGTTTTGACTCTGTTTTCTTTGCGCGAATTGATTACCAAGATAGAGCCCAGAGGATTAATCAGAAGAGTCTTGAGATGGTATGGCAGGGTTCTAACAGTCTTGGTTTTTCTGCCCAGGTAAGTAGAAGCTTTTGTTTGTCCAATTTGGTCAAAATAGAAATTACCCTTGCTGCAAATAGAATACTTAGTGTTCATAATATTGGAGATGTTCGAGTACCCTTCTATTTTTATCAGAAAACTTTTTCCTTATTGCACCATTTGGTTTCTGTAGATATTTGCTGGTGCGTTCCCTCAGCATTATTCACCTCCAGATGGTTTCAGCTTCGATATATATGATGATTCCCCCATTGTTCAGGTAAGTTCTCGGGCAATGATGGGATTTTGACCAATTCATTTGATCATGTAATGACATCATATTACTTTATTATCTGAAGGATGATCTCAATTTGTTTGATTACAATGTCCAAGAACGTGTTAATGACTTCGTGGCTGCGGCTTTATCTCAGGTAAGTTAACTCCACCTCCTTTATTCACTGCAGTAAAAACTTGTTATTTATTTTGACTTTGTGGCTGCGGCTTTATCTCAGGTAAGTTAACTCTACCTCCTTTATTCACTGCAGTAAAAACTTGTTATTTACTTTTAAACTGAAAGTAAAGTTAGTCCCATATCTTGTTCTTCAAGGGAAGATATGTAGTTCTTTTCCATGTTGAGCTCATGATGTGTTTCCTTGCACAGTTAGATAACCATGCACTCATACACATACTCCCTCTGTCCCATACCAATGGGTACTTTTGGTCAAACCAACTTGAACTTTGACTAACATTTTATGCTAAATTATTAATTTCCATAAATTTTTTAAAAAAGTTAGGAAATTAGTAATAGAAACATTATCAATAACTAGTTTTAAATTTTTATGGAGATAAATTATTTAGCATAAAATATTAGTCAAAGTTTAAGTAGGTTTGACCAAAAGTGCCCATTGGTGTGGAACGGAGGGAGTAATAAACATATGATTTTATGTATGAAAGTAAAACTCTGAATATTTTAACACAATTCCTGTTTAACGTTTTTCTCCAGAAATGATGAACTTTTAAACTTGCACCCTTATTGGCTGGTAATGCAAGTACAAAATACTCCATTAAGCGACAATCATATAAATTTAAAAGAAAACTCTATGTTCAATATTTATAAACTTCCCTATGTTAAAGGCCATCAAATCAACAGTATTAACGGATCAAATATAAATGAACAAGTAGGTTACTATATTCATTAGTTCTAATACCTGATTTTGAACTGTATGGAAAGCAACTTGGATAATGTTTGTTTTCTGTATGGATCTGTTTTACTTGTTCATGATAAATCAATAAAAAATTATGTCAGTTACGAAAAAGACCGACAACTCCGGCAATCACCTAATGCAACCCAATCGCTATTACGTTAGATGGGAATATTTACATTGTTGGAGTAAGATTGGGAAGAGATTGCCTTGCATGATAAGACAATTCACCTCTCTTTCATACTGAAGTTGAACAGGCATTTCAAGCACAAACACCATAAAAAATGTCTATTAGAATGAAGTATGAGTTTATTAAGTCCTGTCATCATTTTTTACCTTCTGTTTCAGGCAAACCTATCACGCACAAATCATATAATGTGGACCATGGGGAATGATTTCACGTATCAGTACGCTGAGGCATGGTTCCGAAATATGGACAAACTGATTCATTATGTCAATGAAGTTGGTTACTTTCTTCGAACTCACTTATATCTTCTTCTTTTTTTCTCAGTTTTAACGCGATTAAGCGATCGCATTTTCTACTGCATTTCATTTTCAGGACATATCTATAAGCTGTCAGCTGTGCTAGGAGTATTAGTCTGGAAAATCATGATAACCGATATGTTGATAGCTCATTTACAATGCTTTGACCACATTGATAATTCTATTTGTTTACACCTGTGGGATAGCTTTGTTCCTATTTCGGCGCCATATTTACTTGTATATCATAATAATATTTACCATTTTCCATTAACTTAGCATTTGATTATGTAGGATGGACGAGTCAATGCCCTATATTCAACCCCATCTTGTTACACAGATGCTAAACATGCAGCAAATGAGTCCTGGCCACTCAAAAATGATGATTTCTTCCCGTGAGTCCATTGTCTTGAAAATTTGCGCAAGCAATGCAATTGGCACATAATGTTAGATGCATAATTTTTCATAATGCATCTGGTTGGTTAGTAGTCGAATTGGTCCCATCTCTATATAGTGCTACGGCCACAAAAAGAAGTCACAAAATTTTGACCACAAACAATTTTGGCAGCTCTTGGTTGGTTGTTTCATTAATTAGTGGCGGGACCTACAATTTTTATAGTCAATCTGTTAAGAGTTGAGAACAGTGTTTGTCGCCAAACTTTGTTGCTTTTTTTTGTGCCCGCAGTATTACTCTTTCCACGTATTTCCAAATTTTGTTTCTTTTTCTGCCCGTAGTATTACTCTTTCCAGTTTTCCATAACCCTTAAAGTAGCATCAATGAACTTTTCAAACGGATACTGTTTTTGACTTGATCTGTTCTAATGGATTGATGCATGTATTTACTAGATATGCGGACTCTGAACATCGTTATTTTACTGGATATTTTACAAGTAGGCCTGCTCTCAAAGGCTACATTAGACAACTGAGTGGCTACTATGTGGTAAGTCATGCAACTTCTTGATTTGTCTGATAAGCAGATATTGGTGCTATAAGCAAAATATTTAATGTCAAGTTCTGTTTGACTCCAACATATTATAGGCAGCAAGACAACTGGAATATTTTAAGGGTAGGAGTGAATCAGGATTGACAACGGACTCTCTGGCTGATTCTTTAGCGACTGCACAACATCATGATGCAGTTACTGGCACAGAACGGCAGCATGTGGCTGATGATTATGCAAAACGGCTGTCAATAGGATATAAGGAGGTGAAGGCTTCTTTAATCAACAATAATAACGTGACATTATATTTGGCTGCTGCTAACACTGTGCAGAATTAGCACCAATAATTTAAGTTTTCTTGGCAGTCGGAGGAGTTGGTTGCATCTTCATTAGCTTCCTTGGTAGAACCATCTTCAACGTCTGCAATTGGGGGTCTGGCTACTACTACGTTTCAACAGGTTCAAGGTTACCCTTCTTGGTACAATAAAAGGCTGTGTATTCCTTTATTCTAAGACATCCTTGTCCTAAAGTAGGCCAATTATATTATGCATTATAAACTGAAGACGAGTTGTAAAAGAGTTTTAAATTGACTTATTTCTATTGCCTTCTTTTCAGTGTCCGCTTTTGAACATAACTTATTGTCCTCCGACAGAAGTCGATCTGTCATCTGGAAAAAGTTTGGTAAGTGAAGTACTATGATAACATAGTTCTCTGGCTGACATTTCTGACGTGGAGAAAACATGTTTCGTCTGCTAACACTAATGTTCCATTGATTAAAATTCATTTCATTAAACAGAGGCAGTTATTATTCATTATAATCTCTGATCCCTTTTCTATCTGTAGGTTATTGTTGTCTACAATTCACTAGGATGGAAAAGAACAGATGTTGTACAAATTCCTGTGAGTATTTTCTAAGGTTATGTGCATGATCCTTTGCTTCGACCCGAATTCACTTGTGCAACATCCTAAATTGTGGTTTTGGTTAATTGCTATACTCTAAACTCCACACCTATTTAACCAGTGATTTTCGTCTATGTGCCTATTCCACATCGTGAATTAACTATCCATGCCTTCACTATATAAAGATCCTGGGCTTCTCCTCTCATTGCCAATTGGTTTTGAGATCGAACATCAAACTTTATCCTGGTTTTCGTCTATGTGCCTTCTAGATCAGATTCTTGTTTATCCATGCATCAATTTGTAACAAATCTATTGTGTAGTTCTCAAGTTGCTCTCTTTTTTTTCATATTTTATTCGATACGTCATCTTACATTGTGAACTTGCATGTCACAACAGGTTATTAGTCAAAATGTCACGGTTCACGATTCGACTGGGAAAGAAATTGTATCCCAACTTCTTCCTGTGGCTAATGAATCCATAGAGATCCGAAAGTACTATGCTGCTGCATATCTGGGTCAATCCCCAAGTGTGATCCCTAAATATTGGCTTGCATTTGCAGCCTCTGTTCCGCCTCTGGGTTTCAGTACATTTGTTATCTCTTCCACACATCGGGAAGGTCAATCATCTCTTCAACATTTTTATGGAAACCGGAGAGTAATTAAGTTTGTTTTCCATTATCAATTTCAGTTCTGATTTGGTTCATTCTTGCCTTGTGGATGCAGCTGCCGTTACAGTGAGAGAAACATTATACAACTCCGGAGGGGATGAAAACAGTACTATAGAAATTGGCCAAGGAAATTTGAAGCTTTTCTTCACGAGTGAAGGAAAGCTTACTCAGTATGTCGATGGCAGAAGCTTGGTATGCTACTTGGTCAACACTTTGCCTCTTTTTCTTTCTAATCTACTTTTTCTTTATCATCCTTCTTTCGATAGTCACACATCTGTTCATGTGCTAATCATTTCTGCCTTTGTATCATGTAAAAATTTCCAAATATTAGTAGTTTTTTTCTATCTAACCTATTATTAGTATAAATAATAAAATTGAAGATTAATGCATCTGTGGAGCAATCTTTCAGCTTTTATTCTGCCAATGATGGAAGTGACGGCACTCAGGTAAGGTTGTTTCTTAAAGCTTCAATTTTTTTTATTTATGTTTCAACTCTGGTACATCTGAATGTTTCTTTAGGTTTTGGTATGATATATAAATATTGTTTCTTTATTGTTAAAGGCCTCTGGAGCATACTTTTTTCGTCCAAATGGTACATATCACATTTATCCTGATGAGAAGGTATAAAATGCCTCCACACTAACATATATTATGCACATGTTAGTTTAACAAGGAAGATATCAAACAAGCTGTTTACTGTTATTACAGGCTACCTTAACAGTTCTAAGGGGCCCTCTATATGATGAAGTTCGTCAGAGAATTACTTCATGGCTATATCAGGTGCTTACTTTCACCAAAACTCTTCTGTATACTTCCTGAAGGCATCAATCTTCCATATACTCCGTCCGTCCTATAATATTAGTCCCATTTGACTATTCAATTATTTTAACAACACAATTTCATTTTCATCTTTACCCTCCCCTCTTCTTCCTTCGCTTCTTAGCCTCCCCTCCCCTCACTCACTCACTCGCTCGCTCAACCTCCTCTAGTTCTTAGTTATCACAAGGGAAATTTTGAAAGTTCAGTTTACTTAACACCTTGTTTATGGAAATGAGAATATTTTTATGGGACAAACAAAAATAGTAAGTGGGATAACATTGCGGGATGGAGGGAGTTTTATGATGAGATACCCAAAGAACAAAAGAAAGAAAATTTTGTTAAAATTGGCAGGCATCACTAGATTTCTCAAGCAAAACATTTTCATACTTGTCTATACTTAAGTTTCATGATTTACATCTAAAAAGGGCAACCTAGTGCTACAAAGCTCCCACTATGTAGGGACCAGAGAAAGGCCGCCTTACCTTGCATTTAAAAGCAAGAGGCTTCTTCCGCACAAGTTTCAACTCTAAATAAAAGAACTACTAGGAATGATATTTAAAATGATAAACTGCTATGTGCACTTATAGTTTAGTTTCTAATGTTTCTTAAACTTTGTCCATTGAGAAATAGAACTGAGTAACATGTGTGGATTTGCTTAAGTTACCTTTCAAATTCCTTTCTTTAACATTATGTTTTTACCCAGATCACAAGAGTCTATAAGGAAAAGGACCATGCAGAATTTGAATTTTATGTAAGTTATCCTCCTTCCTATTTTTATCCTTGTATGTAGTTAAAAGTTTCTGTCAGAACTTCTGTAAGGTTCTGGTCCGCTGCTCACTATGAACACAGAAAGTGATTGCAGTTGCAATTCCATGATTGAAATAATCGTGAAAAGTAATCACTGGCTACACTTCTAATTTCAGGTTGGCCCAATACCCATTGATGATGGCATTGGGAAAGAGATTATTACTCAAATTACAACAAACATGAATACCAATAAAACATTTTACACAGATTCTAATGGACGTGACTTCATTAAGCGGGTAGGTTTACACTCTGTTAAAGCTCCAATGTGGTACTAATATATACTCCCTCCGTCCCAAAAGAAAAAAATTAGCTGCGTTTGTCTTGTCAAACTTTTAAAGGTTGGTGCTTTACTTGTTTGTACTATTACAAAATTGCTCTAAAACTATTTCCTGTTTTAGAAATGCGATTACTTTGTTGGGACGGACGAATGAGGAAAACGCAGATAAATTTTACGGAAAGGAGGGAGTATTAGTCTAGGCCCTATTCATTATCTGACAGTGTGGTTACTTTAGTTCATGAATTGCTTTTACAATCATTTTTTTTTTGTGTTGTGAAATACAAATATATTAGCTCAATTGTCTGCATTATTGAATATATATCTTTTGTTGCAGATTCGAGATTATCGAACTGACTGGGAACTTGAAGTGAATGAGCCAGTTGCAGGAAATTACTATCCTGTACGATTGAGATTATTTTAATATTAGAGTTTTGGCATATGAGCTTTTCTTAAATGTATCATGGTGAAATAGAAATTTCAATTCAACTGGTTCCTTTTTGCCAGTATTTTCTGAGATCCATAGAGTCATATGCCTTACAGACATTTTTGAAATCTTTAATTGCTATCATAGAGAGAACATATTCCCGAATCAGTAGCAATACTCTCTGCACATATGATAATAACCTAATTGGTAGTATTGCTTCATATAAATAGGTGCTTCTTATCAATTAGTGGAAAGCAGTAAATTTGTTGACATCAGGATGGAAATTTTTAATTATGCTAATACCATTACCATCCAAGAGCTCGCCTTGATGATAAATTTCAATATTTAACCAGTTTACTGCTAGTTTGTGTCGATTAACTATGGACTTAATTAATGTTCTCAAAATGATATAAATCCAAAATATTCTGAGGCTAATTGGAGAGTATACTCTTGACAACTGTAACTTGTTTTGAAATTCAGTCTGGTTTCTGTTTCAGATAACGCTAGGAAGTTACATTAAAGATGATGTCACTGAGCTCTCACTCTTGGTTGATAGATCTGTGGGAGGATCCAGCATTGTTGATGGGCAACTCGAGCTGATGCTCCACAGGTTTGTTTCTCTTTTTTCCATCGTTTGTATTCTCCTTAAGTTTATCTACTCAGTACTCCCTCCGTCTCAAAATGAATGTCCATTTTTGGCAAAAATCTTGTCCCAAAATGAATTGACGTTTTTTGGTGAAGTTACATAAAGCTCCTTGGTGATCATAATGTTTTAGTTTTACTCTTGTACTAATAATGTTATATGGTGAGATCAACTCATTAAGTATGTATATATGCTACAAAGAATGCCTAAATGTCAAGTTCCTTAAATTTCCCTAAACTCAAAAGTGGCATTCAATTGGGGACGGAGGGAGTAATAAATTATCAAAAAGCGGAGACATTGCTTAGGTAAAATAATCTGGGCAATACCTTTTCGTGTAGGAGGTTCGTTCATGATGATTCTGGTGGTCTTGTTGGACCACTGAATGAAACAGTTTGTATTCTCAATGAGTGCACAGGTCTCACTGTAAGCATATTCTGCCGTCATAGAACCTTTTCTGGTTTTATCAACCTAATGCTGCAAAGGATAATTTCTGGTTTACATATAAACATACTTTTGACAGATCCAAGGCAAGTACTATCTTAAAATCAACCCTGTGGGAGAGGGAGCTAAGTGGCGTCGGTTACTCGGTCAAGAAATATATTCTCCACTTCTATTAGCCTTCACGGAGCAGGATGGAGATACATCGCAGAACTTTGAAGTACCTATCTTTTCTGGTATTGACCCTTCCTACAGTCTCCCTGATAATATTGCAATGATAACTCTACAGGTATGCGTACGAGTCATAATAGAGGCTGCATTATCTTCTTTTGGTTGTTTATATTGTGCTTCGAAATGTAAATGGAACTCCTACATTTACGCTTCTACTTGTACATGTCTTGATTTCTACAGGAGCTTGAAGATGGAGGAATTCTCCTCCGATTGGCGCATCTGTATGAGGTTTGTTTCTATTATACATGAAACCGTCAAGTTTAAATGATTCACTTTGGACAGAGAACTATAATTAAATACTCCCTCCGTCCCATTTCAAATTGCACAAAACTGTCATTGCACGAGAATTAAGGAAAAGTGAAAAAGGTGATGTGTTGTGAGTGTACATAGTTGGGTATGAGAGAGAAAGTGGGATAGGGAATAGTATGTGGGTTAGTTGATGTGAGTATGGCAAGTGGGTCCCAGTAATTAAAAATTATAGAAAAACTTTCTACTTTTGGATTTTGCAATTTCTATGGGACAACACAAAATGGCAAATTTTGCAATTTGAAATGGGACGGAGGGAGTATACTCCCCCGGTCCCAAAATGAATGTCCATTTTGACAAAAGTTTGGAATGACCTTTCTTTAGTGAAGTTACATAAAGCTCCTTGTTGGTGCTCATAATGTTTTAGTTTTACTCTTGTAGTAATAGTGTTATATAGTGAGATCATTAAGGGTATACATGTATATACTTGCTCACATCTGCATTTTAACATGTTTTGCTATGTCGTCATATTTGTTGCTAGTTCGTAATAGTTAAGCTCTGTTTCTAGTGTAAGTTTTGCACTTCGTTGTCGTAATTTTTTTCGAGGTACCTTAAGTTTCAATTATAAGATTGTGAGTCTAAAACTAAGCTGTCATAATTCTAGGTTGGGGAGGACAAGATTCTCTCACAACTGGCATCTGTGGAGTTGAAAAAACTCTTTCCAGATAGGAAGGTAAAACCATATCTCTACTTATTTGAAAAAAAATAAGAAAAACGTAAGGTGATATGTTTCTTTGATGATATATTTAAACACTTCTAACTTTTTTATATAGATAAAGAAAATAACTGAGACGAGCTTGTCTGCAAATCAAGAAAGAGAAGTGATGGAGAAGAAACGACTAGTGTGGAAAGTCGAAGGCTCGCATGATGAAGGAGCCAGTACTCTTAGAGGTGGTCCGGTTGATCCTATTAAGCTGGTAGTGGAACTTGCTCCCATGGAAATCCGTACCTTCATTTTCAACCTCAGTAAAAAATAATTTACCATTTTATGGTAAGAACTGAATTTTCTCAAACACTTTTTAACCTGATCAATTGCGATTTGAGGACTGGATCTCCATGGTAACAACTCCCACCGAGGTTCACTTCTTATACATATCATGCGATCTCCTAATCCAGTTCTGAAGTTACAGTCATTGTTCAAAAGTGTTCACATTTTATGTGTTCTTCACATCTTTTTACTCTATATGTTCCTTCAATGATGTTATAAGCTTCTGTACTCTGTTTCTACTCAGAAAACAATGGCTGTTATAAATCTTACTCAAACCTCCTTCAGAGATAATAAAGTACATTTATAAGTATTTGTTAGAAAATAGTTGTTCTCACTTTTGTTTTATTTCTGAGATATTTTTGCTGAAGAGTGAAATGTTATGGTTAGACTCATTTGAGTGTCTTATGATATTTTCAGTGATGAATACACAAGTTATTTGCATATTATGAAGACCATTGTAAAATGACCCTCCCCCCATCCCAAAATGTTGTTCCCTCCTATTTTGACTTTAGTAAGAAGGAACTTTGAGAAATAATTTGAGTTTATTTCAATTATAAATACTATCAATCACAAGTTCTATATTTTCGTAAGGATAATTAAATTAAACTAAAACTATTGCTCAAAGTTCTTTCGTACTAACATAAAAAAAAGTGGGTACATCATTTTGGGGCGGAGGGAGTATATAGTGCAGCCTTTGAAATGTCCCTGACCCTAGGCTAATAAATCACAGAAGGGTATTAATCCTGCAACACCTGCACATGGAAACTTTAACATTGTGAATGTATGGAGAACTGGAGATAATGTACATGAAATATGTCCTGTAACTAAAGAGTTTGACGATGGAAACCAGGAAATGTATATTGGTAGAGTAACGGACAAAAGTTACTTATTTTACGTGTTACAAGATCTACCCATCCCTTCTGAAACAAAAATCTCATCCCCCCGCTCGGTAAGTGTAAATAAAATGTTCGAGAAAGAATGTGGTTTCAGCTCCTTGTAGGAAAAAGCCTCTCCTTTTCTCTTGGCAAGTACACTTCATTTAGGGGAAAGTAGTTTGATGAATATATTAAACTTATATTAAACCATTGACATTTTCCACAATTGAAGGAGATAGGATTAGAATTATGACTCCAGTTTCCCATAAATTTTAAAGTTGTTTGATACTTCTAACTTTGCAAGGACGAAATTTGGAAAACATTTTGCGTTCAGCAATTTAGGTTCATGTTATTTTAGCACAATTCTAAACTACAGAATTGTATGTGTACGTAGGAAATACTCTGGATCCATTGCCTAAGAAAGAAAAATATAATAGAGAAAATTTGTGTTTGTAGAGTACATAAAAGTCTAAACGAAGCAATTACCCTCCTTGTTCTAGAGTGACAGTTTCAAGGATGCAGATAAGTTGGCATGTATAGCATGCTATACAAACGTGTTCGTTACAACTCTCTATTGATTCATCTCATTATAAGAGTAGATCATGCCAAAACGAAGTTCTTATCCATTTTTTATAGATGATGAATGGAACAAACTCTTATATTGTTCGAGATATTTTCTTTATTCCCTTGGGTAGTGTACTGAACTGTTCTTTAACTTCTTTTCACTGTTTCCTTCAAAAATATTGTTCCCATATAATTTGTATCTTTCATTAAATAAGGCTTGTCCCCCGTTGCATTTGTTTTCAGTGCATGTAATTTTTCGAAAATGGTACTAGGACAAACCTTTCCATCATTTCCGATGGAGCCAAAGACTCACTATTTTTTGGCTTGGGAATATGATAGAATAAAGCAAAATGGGTCACTAAACTGTCTGCGCTTCTTTGTGATGAAGCAGCAGTCAGTCCATGCAATTTTCGACGCAATTTTCGACGCAATTTTCATCATGGGTCATCTGGAAACAGCCTCTCTGTGCTTTAATACAGGGGCAAGGCTGCGTACATCCGACCCCCCTTACCCCACCATAGGTGGGAGCCTTTGCGGCACTGGGGTAATGTTGTTGTTGTTGTTGTTGGTACTAGGACAAATCTTAAAATGACATGTCAATGTTAACAACAAGGATAACAGATGGGCCGTTTCCTATATAAAGAGGAACCAGAAAGAAGTTAATGAAGCCAAGAAATAACAACTTCTATCTGCAGAAGTACACATGGGTCCCAGTGATTTTATCACTATTCGTAATTGGCTTACTGCAACTTTTCTGTCATTAATGTCTACTCTTCTATTTATCTGAAAGGTAACAAGAAATTTGCAGGAAAGACGTGAAACGAGAAGAAAGTATCATCCAATTGGTGGTAGCATATTCAACCAGCTAATCAACTTCAACAGGTTGCATCATTACATGACTGACCTTGCTGGCAAATATTGGACATACAGGTTGATCGGCTTTTTTCAGAGCGAGATTTACACATCAGACCCTGCAAATGTTGAGTACATTTTAAAAACCAACTTTGAGAATTATGGAAAGGTAAATCCTACTTCATCTGCCCATTTTAAATGTCACACTTTCCTTTTGGTCTGTCCTAAAATACATGTCCTCATCATTGAAAACGTTGACAAGTCAAATACGGGATTTATTTTGGGACGGAGGGAGTGTTTAATTTCTATCCTCCGATCTTATTATGATACGTGTGCAAAATAATTGCTTGTGATGGGATACATGTTAATGTGCCTTTGTGGTTGTTAAAAAAAATGTGGCTTGATAAGTGATTTTTACTGTTTTATATCGATATTGGTTGCTTATTTAGCAGGTCTGCCATGCAGCGTACATACGTTGTCCGTACCTTTCAAGGATCTCTTTCTTTCTCCCATAGCATTTGTTTGTATTTGTGTTATGTTTTATAGCTCATGTCTTTAAGTACCATTGTTGGTACTTTGTTTGTGGAGATATACCCCTTACTTTATTTTCTTATGGTGCATTGTTATGCTAAAGGATAAGTAGAAAGGTCGAAACTCTCATATTGTTTGACTATATGCTGATTGTTTTATATGTTTCCTTCAGAAATTTTGTTTTCAGTATGATCCAGATCTTACGTAAATAAAGCTTGTCCTATGTCTATGGCATTTGTCTAATTGTAATTATGTTTACAAAGTTGGTGGTAAGACAAATTAAAAAATGATCTGTCTCAATATCGACAACAAGGGTAAAGATTGGCCAACTCCCTATATAAATAAGACCGGAAAATAGCTAAATGAAGCAACCAATAACTACTTCCTTGTGTAGAAGTTGGGGCGATGTCTTCCAATGATTTTCATATTTTTATTTCACTTGTTGCAACTTTACTTTCATTAATAATTACTATTCCTTTTATCCGAAAGGTAACAAGATATTTGCAGGAAGTGTGTGGCATGAAAAAGTATCATCCAATTGGTGGCAGCATATTGAACCAGCTTGTGAACTTCAACAAGGTGCACCATTACATGACTGACCTTGCTGGCAAATATAGGACATACAGGTTGATCGGCCTTTTTCGGAGTGAGATTTACACATCAGACCCTGCAAATGTTGAGTACATTCTAAAAACCAACTTTGAGAACTATGGAAAGGTGAAAGTCTCTTTGATTGCTATTATCATATACGCGTATAGTCCTACATGTGTGCAAGAAAATAACAGATAATGATGAGAGACGCATGTAGCATGATTGGTAATTTTTGAATTTTCTGATGCGCAACTCCTTCTACTGTGTGTATATACATATGTGTGTGTGTGTGTGTGTGTCCGTGTACTATATATTTATATACATACATATACTTGGCCAGTTCTTGTTGCGAAGGAGTTGTAGGCCAAGCCTTCTGAACTTGTGAAGGAGACCAAACTGAGGTGTTTGGGGACATTTTGGAGGAACATATAGAGACGAATTTATGGGTTTTGATTAGGGGTGTAAATGCTTCGGTTTGGTTCGGTCTCGGCCGTTTTAGAGACCAAACCACTAGTCATCGGTTTGGGAAAATTCCAAACCGAACCGAACCACGAAAAATTTCAAACCGAACCAAACCAAACCACCATGGTTTGGTTCGGTTTGGTTCAGACCGCGGTTCAGTAATGTGGTCCAGACTGCGGTTTAGACCGTGGTCTAGAATATGGTTTAGATCGTGGTTTAAACCACCATTCACATCGAGGTTCATATCACGATTCAAATTATGGTTTACACTCTGTTTAAATGAGAAAATTCGGAAGAATGAAAAATATCAAACGAATAAAGAAGCCGAAGGAAGTGAATACACTACAGAACTTTGTTGACTATGTGCCTCAATGAATATAACATTCGATGAAATGAATATTGAATAAGATGCAAAACGAGAGTTAAGAATGATGTAATGTAATGTAAATTATTTTAATAATTTAAAGGTGAATGTTACTTAACATACAAATATATGACTAATATATGTGGTCTGGCGGTTTGGTCTGGTGGTTCGGTCTGATGGTTCGGTCTGGTGGTTCGGTCTGGTCTGGTTCGGTCTGGTTTGGTCTGGAGGGGTCAGACCACAAACCAAACCGAACCACGCGGTTTACCAATTTTTGAGACCGAACCGAACTACTTGTGCTTAAAAACCGAACCAAACCGTATGGTTTAGTTCGGTTCGGTCCCAAACCGCGGTTTGGACCGAACCACTGACACCCCTAGCTTTGATGGTTTCATTTGTTTGTAGTTGCGCCAATATTCTTTATAACTCATGTCTTACGTAAAGTTGTTGGTATTAGTTTGTCGATAAATGCCCGACATTATTTGTAACACCCCAACTTTTCACTACAATTAAATAATAACTTAATACGAATAATTCCCATAATCAGAATGCCCAACGGCTACAAATAACCACAATTCAAACTTTAACCAACGTTCAAATCCACAATGGCTAGTACAAACCACTAGCTCAAACGGTAACTAACTGAAAGTAAAGTTTATATCTTAACCGTAACGGAAACATAACCACTAATTAACTTTATTTAAAAGATAACTCCTAAGCCGCCAAACCTTGCGACTCCTGATCTGCTTATTTATAACCTGGAGAGAGAAAAAGATGAAAGGAATGAGCGAACAATGCCCAGTAAGTTCATACGGTATCCCCTCGGGTACTAAGAGGAGATGACCGAAGCGAACGGTAACAATGAATTACAATGAACGGATATAACTCAATGATCAACTAATACTCAGTTTGAAAAGAAACATTTACTTGATGAAAACAATTCATTACTTGAAAACACGTGGCTTCAGAGGCAGTTTCCAAAACACAACATTTTACTCACACTTTACTTTTCTTTACTTTACTTTACTTCATTTAGGGATTAAGCACGTGCTGTACCCAGGGCTCGGGTTTCTACTGACCGCACCCAAAATCGGTATATCATGATAACCTACGTTACTTCATCAAGCAACGCAAAGGGGTCCACATGTTCAACTTAGAACTATGGATAACTGTAAGGGTCCACTTATCCGTTTCGGGATTATGGATAACTGTAGGGGTCCACTTATCCGTTTCGGGATTATGGATAACTGTAGTCACTTTACTTATTATAAAAATTCACTTTAAAGAGCTTTTACAAAACAAAGCTTAACTTTACAAAACTTTACTTGATCACTTTTTAAAAAGTGTACATCTCACTTAGACACCAAGATCACAAAGCAAATCATACTCATGATAACCCAATTGAACAACAACAATATCAATAGGGTGGATAACAAAAGACGGAACAATTCGCAGAACGGAATAGTTATTAAAAGACTATCTAGCCACACAGATAGTTTACTTTATAAAAACAAAGATTGGGAATCCTAAACGAAGGATTAAGAATCAATACACAACTAAGAGCGTAATCCCTTACCTTAGCTTCGTGTTCTACTAGCTTGCTTTACTCCGCTTGGACAATCTACAATATAAAATAGTCTAGCCTTAGACATGAGAAAAATACTATTTTACTTCCGTCCCAATTTACTTCTTTTTACTCGATTAATTTCATGGTTTAGTCATCTATCACCCCTTTCCTAGTTACCCAATAACTTTAAGAATGACTACAACACCCCTAGGGTTTTTATTAGTCAATCCCCAATTCTCAATTTCACTACACAAATTACACACACTGATTTCACACTTTCTGCACACACTTACTGAGTACACCTACTGACAGACACACCCACCACTCTGATTCACACACCCTCTAGTACACCCACCACTTCAGACACCCACACTTCAGATACCCACACTTTACACACACACCCACCATCAACCCACACACACACCCACCATCTACTGCACTAAATACGCACACACACAGAGAATAGATAACGCACACACACACACACACTCGGCAGTCCCTGCCGCCGCACACACACACACACAACACACACCTATCGCACCCAGACGCACACCAACACACACACATACACGCAGCACACACACTTCCACAGTCCTTATTTTCTTCCTTAATTGCATACTAATAAACCCTAGTTGATCAATCCATAACTTAGGGTTCTTAACCCAACAATTCGATTTACATAGATGAAGAGAAAGGTTTGAGGGGTTCTAGAATTACCTTTGCGAACACGATCGCCTTCTCTCTTCCTCTCCTTCACCGTTCACTTCTCTCTCCCGATGGCTTCACCGGCGCTGCTCTCTCTCTCTCAACTCTCTCCCGATTCTGTTCTGCGCCTCCCTTCCCTCTTCCCGTCTTTCTTCTTGGTGGTGGAAAAAAAATAATGGGTTTAGGTTTTAAGAGAGGGTATTTATATTTCCCAACTCCCTATTTTAAATTGGATTCCTAATCCTTCTTAGTTAATAAATTGGGCTTTCTACCTTTGACCCAAAAACTAAACTAAACTAATTATTAAAGTTTGGCCCATTAATAATTAAGAGTTTAAATCAAATAAAAATATAAAAGGTAGGTTCGGGTTATTACATTCTTACCCCCTTAAAAGAGTTTGGTCCTCCAAACTAAACGTACCTTAATCTTCGAACAAAGCGGGATACATATCACGCATTTCACTTTCGAGCTCCCACGTGGCTTCTCTTTCCGTGTGATTGCTCCATTGTACTTTTACATACGGAATCACTCGCTTCCGCAAAACTTGATCTTTACGGTCTACAATCTTTACCGGCTTTTCATCATAACTCAAGTCTTCACGAAAACGTAACTGTTTGTACTCTATGACGTGGCTCGGGTCAGCTACGTATTTTCTCAACATCGATACGTGAAACACATTGTGCACACCAGACAGCACAGGAGGTAGAGCCAACTTATAGGCTACCGCCCCTATTCGTTCTAGAATCTCGAACGGCCCCACGTACCTAGGACTTAACTTCCCACGAATCCCAAACCGCATGACCCCTTTTGTCGGTGAGATCCTCAAGAATACATGATCCCCTATTTGGAACTCCAGATCGCGCCTTCAATTATCCACTTACGATTTCTGCCTACTCTGCGCAGTTAACAACCACTTGCGAATCTGTTGAACTTTATCCGCCGTTACTTGAACAATCTCGGGTCCAGTTAACTTTCTCTCGCCTACTTCATCCCAACACGCAGGCGATCTACATTTCCGCCCATAAAGAGCTTCATACGGCGCCATTCCAATACTAGAGTGGTAACTGTTGTTGTAGGTAAATTCCACTAGTGGTAGATGATCATCCCACGCTCCTTGCCAATCTAACGACGTTGCTCTCAGTAGGTCTTCGAGAGTTTGAATCGTCCTTTCTGACTGTCCGTCTGTCTGAGGGTGGAACGCTGTACTCATAGTTAACTCCGTCCCCAACGCTTTCTGTAAACTCTTCCAAAAATTCGATGTAAATCTTGCATCTCGATCTGACACTATAGAGACCGGTATCCCATGTAACCTTACGATCTCATCCACGTACAACTTAGCTAACTTCTCCAACGAATCAGTTACCTTGATTGCTAGAAAGTGAGCCGATTTAGTGAGCCTATCCACTATGACCCAAATTGCGTTATGACCCTTCAACGTCTTGGGAAGTCCAATCACCAGGTCCATAGTGATGTGTTCCCACTTCCACTCTGGAATAGGTAACGATTGTAGTAGTCCCGCGGGTTTCTGGTGTTCACTTTTCACTTGCTGACACACCAAGCACTTAGAAACGAATTCCGCCACCTCACTCTTCATATTGTTCCACCAAAAGGATTCCTTTAGATCTTTATACATATTAGTGCTCCCAGGGTGGACCGAAAACCTTGAACAGTGAGCTTCTTCAAGAATTTCCCTCTTGATACTATCATTATTAGGCACCCAAATCCTTGATCGATACCTCATGATCCCGTCGTCGCTAACACGGAAGTCTACCATTCCCTTCTTACTGATAACCTTGTGAATCGCTTCCAACTCGTCATCCACATTCTGAGCTTCCTTGATTCTCACTAACAGTGTTGGTTGGACACTCATCTGAGCCAAATAGCCTTTAACTTTAACCTCTAGCTTTACTATTTCACTATCTCTCAATTCACTTACCCCCTTAGAAATCATAGTCGCTAATGTTCCATGGTTCTTTCTGCTTAATGCATCAGCCACCTTATTGGCCTTCCCAGGATGATACAAGATTTTGCAATCATAATCTTTAAGTAACTCTAGCCATCTCCTTTGCCTCATATTCAGCTCTTTCTGAGTGAAAATGTACTTAAGACTTTTATGGTCGGTGTAAATTTCACAAGGTACCCCATACAAATAGTGTCTCCAAATTTTCAGTGCAAACACCACGGCCGCTAACTCCAAATCGTGGGTAGGATAGTTTTTCTCGTGGTTCTTGAGTTGCCTAGACGCATAAGCCACCACTTTATCATTTTGCATCAACACACAACCCAAACCTTTCAATGAAGCATCACTATAGATCACGAAGCCATCACTGCTGGTTGGTAACGTAAGGACAGGCGCAGACACCAATCGCCCTTTCAACTCTTGAAAACTCTTCTCACAATCGTCTGACCACACAAATCTTGTCCCTTTTGTGGTTAACCTGGTCAATGGTAGAGATAACTTTGAAAACCCTTCCACGAACCTACGGTAGTACCCTGCTAAACCCAAAAAGCTCCTTATCTCACTAACCGAAGTTGGTCTCTCCAAATTAACTATAGCCTCAACCTTTGCAGGGTCAACTGCTATCCCATTCTTAGATACCACATGTCCCAAAAACGCTACTTCCTCAAGCCAGAATTCACACTTCTTAAATTTGGCATACAACTTTTGCTCCCTCAAAATCTGTAACACTAATTTCAAATGTTCTTCATGCTCCTCTTTTGATTTCGAATACACCAAGATATCATCGATGAATACTATTACACACTTGTCCAAATATTCTTGAAATACTCTATTCATAAGCTCCATGAACACAGCAGGCGCATTTGTCAGCCCAAACGGCATTACTAAGAACTCGTAGTGTCCGTACCTTGTCCTAAAAGCCGTCTTTGCTACATCTTCCTTTTTCACTCTTAACTGATGGTAACCAGAACGCAGATCAATCTTAGAGAAATAGCATGCACCTTGGAGTTGGTCAAACAAATCATCGATCCTTGGCAAAGGATACTTATTCTTAATTGTCACACGGTTTAACTCCCGATAGTCAATGCATAGTCTCATCGACCCATCCTTCTTCTTTACAAATAATACCGGCGCACCCCACGGTGATGCACTCGGTCTAATCAGGCCCTTGTCCAAAAGTTCTTGTAACTGCTCTTTTAACTCTTTAAGTTCCGGCGGAGCCATCCTATATGGTGCTCTTGAAATCGGTGCAGTCTCAGGTGCTAGATCTATCGAAAATTCCACTTCTCGCTCCGGCGGTATTCCTGGCAAATCTTCGGGAAAAACATCCTTGAAATCTTTTACTATGGAGAGGGATTCGATGGTCACTTCTTTCTTGTTTGACTCACCAACATACGCCAGAAATCCCTCACAACCTTTCCTTAACAGTTTACGAGCCTTCATTACGGAAATCAGACCCGTTCGGACTCTTGGTTTCGACCCTTGAAAACAAAATCCTTCTCCAGAGGGTAATTCAAAATTCACTTCTTTTCTAAAGCAGTCTACTTTGGCATGATACGCAGCCAACCAGTCCATACCTAGGATGATGTCAAAATCACTGAGATCCAGACATATAAGATCAACCTCGAGTTCTCTATCGCCTATCCTTAGAGGACAACTTTGAAACACTGAAGTAACTGGGATCGACTCCTTAGTCGGGGTATCAATTACCAAGGGTACTTCTAACGCCTTAGGTGACAATTTTAACTGTTTTGTCAACTTAGAACTAATCACAGAATGAGTAGCACCAGAATCAATCAAAGCGTATACGTTGCGAGAATATAACTGAAGCGTACCTGCCACCAAGTCATTTGTGGCTCTAGCATCTCTAGCAGTCATGGTGAACACACGCCCCTGACCACCAGTCTTACTTTTATCTTCTGCCTTCACCCCATGAGCTTGTGCATTCTTCTTCGGCTCTGGGCACTTCCACTGCGGGTGCCCAATCTTCTCACAGTTATAGCATTTTCTGTCCTTGTACTTGCACGCATCAGCCTTATGATTGCCATCACACGCCGGGCATACTTCGGCGGTCCCCTGCTCTTTAGCCTTTCCCTTATCGTAAGCGGTTCGGTTTCCAAAGTTTCTGTTCGGGTACTTGTTTGCTGTACGATCATAGCTTCCCTCAGCTTTCCTCTTTCCATGATTATCACGGTCTCGGTCGTTGAACTGTCCCTTGTTCCCAGTTGAATCTTTATTAGTAGACTTGTCTCCAGACTTCTTCTTTTCATCCATCTTGCTGCGGTACTCATCCGACTCCCTTTCTACAATTCTGGCTCTGTCTAGCACTAACCCATATGTCGCTAACTGCAGAGGAGTGATTCTGTATCGAATCCGATCACTCAGTCCGGCTTCGAACTTCCTGGCCTTTTGTTCCTCGCTGTCGAAAAAGGTCGGCGCAAATTCCAGCAGATCTGTGAACCTTTCACTATACTCGTCCACCGTCTTGTCACCTTGAGTTAAAGTCAAAAACTCTGCCACTCTGGCATGACGAACACTAGCCGGGTAGTATTTCTCATTGAATACTACTTTAAACCTTTCCCAGGTGAAATTTCCTTCACCCCTAGCCAAAGCTGCTCTCTTTTCCGCATCCCACCAAGTGCGAGCCGCACTCCTAAGCATAAATGTTGCAAAAACTACCTTCTGCTCTGTGGTACATTCCAAAGTCTCAAAAATGTGCTCCATATCCTTAACCCAGTCCTCCGGCTTCTCCTTTGAGGTACCGGAGAAAGTGTCCGGCTTCCTCCTTTGAAACATTTCCAGCGGGTCTCTCATTGGTACCTGCTGGGGTTGGTTTTGAGGTTGTGCTAGTTGGTTCACCACCTGTCCGATTCCAGCCACGGTCTGGTTCAGCGTTTGCAGAAGGTTCGCCATGTTCGGATCGACATTACCTTGGTTCCCCGCGTTGCGAGCGTTTCCTCGGTTTCCTCTTCCTCTTCCAGACATCTGAAGTTAAGAAAGATTGAATTATCACTGATTGATGACCCACCACGAAAACTGGTTTTACATATTAATGACAATTGATTTAACTAGGTCGGCTACTTGACCTCACAATTTACTGTTTCATCGAGAGTTTATACTTAACTTGGTCTCATACTAACTTCACGTACATATTTATGTGTATATATCGGTCTTACTTTAGACCTTTCACTGCATCGACCTTACTTTAGGTCTTTAACTATATTAGTCGCTGTACTCAAACGAATTTCATACTTTTATAGGCCGTCCCCACAGAACTGATTACTATCATTTAATGCATTCACTAAGTTTATTCAAACATAGTTTAACTTAAAGAATCACATGACAAGAAATAACTTACCAAAAAAAAAAAAAATATAACTTTTATTTATTTAACTGATCTAAACTAGAATAATCACTAAGTTCTTTACTAATAGAATTAAAAAGAATACTAAACCTTTTTAATGAAAGAATGCTAACTTCTAAAAAGAATACTAATGGATGGCTACTCCCCTTATAATCACGGGGTTACATTTTTTCCTAGGCCTACCCCTAGGCCTTCCAGTTGGCACGTAAACTTTCCTTGAACCTCTTGGCCTTCCTCTTGGCCTAGGGACCGGTTCTTCCTCCAGTACTTCATCTTCAATCATAATCGGGGCAGCTTCACTGCCCTCTACAATAATGTCAATTTCGGTGGCTTCTTCTTCGGTCACCACATTTTCTGCCATTGGCTCTTTATAGAAATTCCTATAAAATTCCTCCCTGATATTGGCTATTTCCTCGTCCTTTTTGTTTATTGCTTCCTTCAGCTTTTCTACTTCTTCTCGAGCCTTATACCACAAATCTCTAGTTTGCATCCATTTGTCAAAGGTATAGTCCGCTTCCTTCTTTTTCTTCGTCAATTGTCCCTTAAGCTGCCTAATCGTCCATGCACCCCTTACGATTGCTCTCTCCTTGGGTGTTTTAGTCTTTAGTCCGTCCATGATCTACAATGTAAACACACAAGCATTAGAATCACAAGCATCCCATAGTGTAATTCATTCTTAAAAGAAAATATCAATCACTCAAGCCATACTCAAGTACATACTCATCCTTATTTAGAACCTCCCTTTAGGTTCTTTCCTAAAATAGCAAATTTCTATAAAAGGAAAGTTTCCTAACTTAGAAAGTTTCCTAAAATGGAAAGTTTCCCTAAATAGCAGCTTCCCTTCATTAGTGCTTCCCAAGAGTACTTTGTTCTTATCAGAGTTCTAAAGCCCACAATGGTTAAGTACTACTTCTCCCAATAGTCTTAACTTCTAATTCTGAGTCTCCCAAGTAATCTTAAACCGGGGCTCTGATACCAACTGTAACACCCCAACTTTTCACTACAATTAAATAATAACTTAATACGAATAATTCCCATAATCAGAATGCCCAACGGCTACAAATAACCACAATTCAAACTTTAACCAACGTTCAAATCCACAACGGCTAGTACAAACCACTAGCTCAAACGGTAACTAACTGAAAGTAAAGTTTATATCTTAACCGTAACGGAAACATAACCACTAATTAACTTTATTTAAAAGATAACTCCTAAGCCGCCAAACCTTGCGACTCCTGATCTGCTTATTTATAACCTGGAGAGAGAAAAAGATGAAAGGAATGAGCGAACAATGCCCAGTAAGTTCATACGGTATCCCCTCGGGTACTAAGAGGAGATGACCGAAGCGAACGGTAACAATGAATTACAATGAACGGATATAACTCAATGATCAACTAATACTCAGTTTGAAAAGAAACATTTACTTGATGAAAACAATTCATTACTTGAAAACACGTGGCTTCAGAGGCAGTTTCCAAAACACAACATTTTACTCACACTTTACTTTTCTTTACTTTACTTTACTTCATTTAGGGATTAAGCACGTGCTGTACCCAGGGCTCGGGTTTCTACTGACCGCACCCAAAATCGGTATATCATGATAACCTACGTTACTTCATCAAGCAACGCAAAGGGGTCCACATGTTCAACTTAGAACTATGGATAACTGTAAGGGTCCACTTATCCGTTTCGGGATTATGGATAACTGTAGGGGTCCACTTATCCGTTTCGGGATTATGGATAACTGTAGTCACTTTACTTATTATAAAAATTCACTTTAAAGAGCTTTTACAAAACAAAGCTTAACTTTACAAAACTTTACTTGATCACTTTTTAAAAAGTGTACATCTCACTTAGACACCAAGATCACAAAGCAAATCATACTCATGATAACCCAATTGAACAACAACAATATCAATAGGGTGGATAACAAAAGACGGAACAATTCGCAGAACGGAATAGTTATTAAAAGACTATCTAGCCACACAGATAGTTTACTTTATAAAAACAAAGATTGGGAATCCTAAACGAAGGATTAAGAATCAATACACAACTAAGAGCGTAATCCCTTACCTTAGCTTCGTGTTCTACTAGCTTGCTTTACTCCGCTTGGACAATCTACAATATAAAATAGTCTAGCCTTAGACATGAGAAAAATACTATTTTACTTCCGTCTCAATTTACTTCTTTTTACTCGATTAATTTCATGGTTTAGTCATCTATCACCCCTTTCCTAGTTACCCAATAACTTTAAGAATGACTACAACACCCCTAGGGTTTTTATTAGTCAATCCCCAATTCTCAATTTCACTACACAAATTACACACACTGATTTCACACTTTCTGCACACACTTACTGAGTACACCTACTGACAGACACACCCACCACTCTGATTCACACACCCTCTAGTACACCCACCACTTCAGACACCCACACTTCAGATACCCACACTTTACACACACACCCACCATCAACCCACACACACACCCACCATCTACTGCACTAAATACGCACACACACAGAGAATAGATAACGCGCACACACACACACACACTCGGCAGTCCCTGCCGCCGCACACACACACACACAACACACACCTATCGCACCCAGACGCACACCAACACACACACACACGCAGCACACACACTTCCACAGTCCTTATTTTCTTCCTTAATTGCATACTAATAAACCCTAGTTGATCAATCCATAACTTAGGGTTCTTAACCCAACAATTCGATTTACATAGATGAAGAGAAAGGTTTGAGGGGTTCTAGAATTACCTTTGCGAACACGATCGCCTTCTCTCTTCCTCTCCTTCACCGTTCACTTCTCTCTCCCGATGGCTTCACCGGCGCTGCTCTCTCTCTCTCAACTCTCTCCCGATTCTGTTCTGCGCCTCCCTTCCCTCTTCCCGTCTTTCTTCTTGGCGGTGGAAAAAAAAATAATGGGTTTAGGTTTTAAGAGAGGGTATTTATATTTCCCAACTCCCTATTTTAAATTGGATTCCTAATCCTTCTTAGTTAATAAATTGGGCTTTCTACCTTTGACCCAAAAACTAAACTAAACTAATTATTAAAGTTTGGCCCATTAATAATTAAGAGTTTAAATCAAATAAAAATATAAAAGGTAGGTTCGGGTTATTACATTATTTCTGCTCAACTTATATTTTTTCATGATCAAAGTTTGTAGACTCAAGCTCTACTTAGCAAAGATATTCTTTTCTGTGATCGGTTCATTTCTGATTCTGTGCATTTGCAGGGATTGTACAACTACACTATTCTAAAGGATTTGCTTGGAGACGGGATCTTTGCTGTTGATGGAGAAAAATGGCGACAACAGAGGAAAGCATCGAGCCATGAGTTCTCAACAAGGGTATTGAGGGATTTCAGTAGCAGAATTTTCCATGAAAATGCAGAAAAGCTCTCTAGTATGATTTCCAAGAATGCTTCTTCTTGTCAGAGTATGGATATTCAAGTAAGTTTCACTACTTAATCGAATATTCCCTCCGTTCCAAAATATATGTCGCATTTTCCTTTTTGGACTGTCACAAATATATGTTGCCTTTCTAGAAAAAGGATATTGTTGTGGTGCAAATTTACTATTGTAAAAAATAAAGGCACAATTAACTAAAACACCATCCTTAAGATTTTGATAAGTCAAAATTGACACTTGTTTTTGGGACGGATGGAGTAAAAATTACATAAAGAAGAGCATGATATTAATGTTGGTTATGGATTCTAGGACCTGTTTATGAAGTCAACCTTAGACTCGATTTTCAAAGTCGCATTTGGAGTAGAACTAAACTCAATGTGCGGATCAAGTGAAGACGGCAAAACATTCAGCAACGCGTTTGATGATTCAAGCACGATTATTCTTTGGCGATATGTTGACATCTTCTGGAAAATAAAGAAAATTCTGAATATAGGATCAGAAGCTAAGATCAAGAAAAATATTAAAATCATCGATGCTTTCGTGTACAAGCTAATCCAAAGCAAACGTGAGCAGATTCACGCCTCGCAATACGTAACAAACTTACTTTCATAGTTCTGTTTCAAGCATTAATCCTTCGCCTCACTCAAAAAAATTATGATGAGCCATTTTACGTAATTGCAGATCAAGAAAGAAGACATTTTGTCAAGGTTTCTTAATATGAATGAGACAAATCCAAAGTATCTTCGAGATATAACCTTGAATTTCATAATGGCGGGAAAGGATACTTCTGCTGCTGTTCTTTCATGGTTCATCTACATGATGTGTGAACATCCTTGCATACAGGAAAAGGTTGCGAAAGAAATTAAAGAAGCAACCTTTACTATGGAGATCGGAGATTATAGTAAATTCGCAAGCGGTATTGGTGAAGAAGCTTTAGAAAAGATGCAATATCTTCATGCAGCTTTGACCGAGACCCTTCGGCTGTATCCCACAGTCCCAGTGGTAATGAAGGCCTAGTTGCCGTAAACCCTAATCTTTTCATTATGTTTCCATTTTTTCCTTTCTTTATTTGAGCTAAATTGAGATACCAAAAGTGGTCTCGTTTCCAGGCCTAAGGGGGCATCGAAAGGAATCGAACCTAAGACAATAAGAACTCATATTTTGTGTATAATCACAAACATCCCGCCTTATAACTACTCCCTCCGTCCATAAATGAATGTTCAATTTTTTTCAAATTTACTCTTGATCAAGAGAAAATGTGATTTTTTACATTCATTTAGGGACGGTGGTACAAAAGATAATTTCATGACAATATAGCCTCAGATATGGTAAATTTCATAGTTGTTAAGAATTATTGTACAGTTTGATGATTATAACACCAAGTAAATATGCATATTTTAGTTTTATGAAGGCATAGTTCCAAGTACTGTAAATTTCTTTTGTTGCAGAATGCGAAGATTTGCTTTTCAGATGACATTTTGCCTGACGGATTTAGTGTGAGGAAAGGTGATATGGTGGCTTATCAGCCATATGCAATGGGCCGAATGAAATTCATATGGGGCGAGGATGCAGAAGACTTCCGACCAGAGAGATGGCTTGATGAGAATGGAACCTTCCAACCACAAAGCTCTTTCAAATTTTCAGCCTTCCAGGTTGGTCATAAAGAAAAATACTTAAAATAGTTACTTTATACTCCCTCCGTCCCCGCTCACTTGAGACTTTTTGACCAAAACTGGTCAACTTAAGGTCGGTTTGACCAACACTTTATAGAAATATTTATGATCCGAAAAAAAATAAAAAAAATGTAAAATGACCACCATTAAAAATCCTCTCAATAACAATTTTTAAAAAGTTTTTTGGAACATAAATATTTCTATAAAGTGTTGGTCAAACCGACCTTAAGTTGACCAGTTTTGGTCAAAAATTCTCAAGTGAGCTGGGACGGAGGGAGTATATGATTTATTTCTTACTTCTAAGTCAACCAATACTGCAAAGCGGCTTTATGATACAAGTGTCTAGAACTGCACCAGTGGGAGCTTTTGTAGCACCAAGTTCCCCTTTTTTTTCTATCACAGCTACAACCATTTTATTTATTCTGTATAACGATGTTTTTTTTTTTTTTTTTTTTTTTTTGCACGGATGCATGCAGGCTGGACCGCGCATTTGTCCAGGGAAAGAGTTTGCATACAGGCAGATGAAGATATTTTCGGCTGCATTACTCAGTAGATTTGTGTTTAAACTAGATGACACGAGAAAATCTGTCAATTACAAAACTATGATCAATCTGCAGATTGATGGCGGCCTCCATGTTCGTGCTTTTCTCAGGCAAGCTTGAGGGAAATGCAGCTTAAGATTTGTACCTGGCTATTTGTAACACCCCGAATTTCAGAGTATTATAACATCCTTTAAATAATATAAATCCGTCCCCAAAATAAAGGATTAACGGTCATAAACTACAATTCAAATCTCCACGGCTAGTATCTCTAACCACAATTCAAAATAAATAACGGAAGCGTAATAATTGTCTTTCAAAACTAACGGCTAGTAAACACCGTCCACTTAAACTCTAATCACCAAAGAACCTTCCGTGCTCCTTAATGACGTCCTTCTCCTTCCTTAGAGCCCTTCTCCTACTTATTACCTGGAGAACAATAATTATGGAAGGGATGAGCGAACAATGCCCAGTAAGTTCATACGGGATCTCTTCGGGTACTAAGAAGAGATGACCGGAAGAACGAAACATTAACAAAACTTTTCAAAGATAGGCATTTATAAAATCATCATGTAACTGTTAACTTCAAGACAGTTAATAAAAACATATTTCCAAAAAATGTGGCACATTTTACCAAATCCGTCAATTCCAAGATAACGTCACCATTTCAGGTGTGATAAGAGAGCCTACCCTTTAGGACATCCCTTATTAAGATTTATCATGATAATCCAACCGCTTCAATAAGCAGCACAAAGGTCTAAGTTCTTTACATTAAAAACTAGACCAAGCTTTGCTAAGTCCTTTACATTAAAGACAGAGCTAACGTCTATACCTGCAACTTGATATAGCGAAGTTTCCATTTAGTGTTCATAGGTACAAGAACACCACAACAAGATCAATTCAATTTAGGTACCCATTGAGCAAAACATATCAAGGGTAAGAACATTCAAAATTCAAAAGACGTTCACAACTTTTTAGATTTCAAATGTTACCGGCCACTTGATAACTACTCTTTGAAAGAAATATAAGGAATCTTACATTAAAGGATTGAGACTTCAAGAACTAAGGAACGTAATCCCTTACCTTGGCTTGCGTTAATCCTTCTTGCAAAACCACGCGCACGAATCTACAATCATGCACAAAATACTTCTTAGACAAAAGTAATACTTTTTACTTCCGTCCCCATTACACTTTACTTTTCTTGTCATTAACCTATGAGTTATTCCCTTTAACTCTTTTTAAGGTTAATATTCATTCTAGGGTTTCTCCTTTTACTCAATTATATTCATACCCAAAATATCCTTTTTGGTTTACCAAAATACCCCTAGGGTTTCATCAATTCATACCTAGGGTTTATTAGTTTCTATTCTAAAAAACAAATTCTCATTCTTCAATTACACACACTGATTTCACCTTCGCAGCACACACAAAACACACACACTGAAAACACCTTCACAGCACACACACAAACACACGCACACACACACTGCCTTCACGGCACACACACGCACACACCACACACTGCACAAACACGCACACACACAAGTACACAAACACACGCACACACAGTCATATACATACACTCACAAACATTCCTCTTCCTCTTCTTAATTCAATTCAACCAATCCTTAGTTTATAATCCCTAGTTCATCTTTTAGGGTTTTAAATTCATGATCATTGCTTTCTAATCATCAATCCAAGGAGATAAGAAAAGCTTAAGGAGATAGGGTTTACCTATTCAACGGATCTTCCACCCTCTCTTTCTCTCTCTCTTTCTCCCGATTTCTTTCTCTGCGGCTGCTCTCCCTCTTGCGGCTGCTGTTTCTCTCTTTTCTCCCGTTCTTTTCTTTTCTTTTGGTTCACAATAATGAGGCTAGGGTAATTGAGAGAGTTTAAATATAAAAGGGTTTTCAAATCCCTCTCTTAATGGGTTTCCTCCTCCTTAACGGACTTAACGACTAAAGCCCAAACGTTGTAAAATTCATTAACCCAATAATCTTATTTTGAACATAACGGTCCATTAATAAATAAAAAGAGTCCAAATAAAATAATACTAGGGAAAAATAACCGGATGTTACACTATTATTAGATACGTAGTATATTATATGATAACAAAATAAATTGTGTTGTTTCTTTACTTTTATTTGGGAAAGATTAAAGGAGTTGTACTACCTCATTCACTGTTGTAGGAATAGAGTAGCGCACTTTAAATTTGAAAAATATAACAAATGCAGTTTCATTTTTCATTTCAGTTAAATAAAAAATATGGATGTCGTTAAAAAAGATAACGGATAGTATGCTAACATTGTCCGTTATCTTTAATAACGTTATCAATGTTTTCCCCATATTTAAAAACAAGCATGAAAGCACGATGCTATAATTGCCATACTAAGTACGCAAGTCTACTTGTAAAATTTGGTATAAGCCGATAGCGAATGCATCGGATGAGCTGGATTAAAATGCATCATCATCCAAGTTAAATCAACGTCTGTAAAAATTTGACCTATAGTATGTGGGGTCCACCTAGAAGCAAATGAAATATTAATCTGGTACATTGATAATATTAAAACAGAGGAATGAGTTTTAATGAGTAACAAAATTTTCAGTTCAAATTCGGTATGATTCATTAGGTCAATCCAAAAGTTTCATTTTGTGTTTGTGGTTATTAGGTTTTGTGCCCCAATCAAGGTTCTAAAAAGCGCTAGGCGGTCGCTAGGCGCCGCAGCTGGGCCTAGCGCCTAGACGGGTCTAGACGGGATCTAGGTGGGGCCGAGAATTCAGAAATAGTTATAATATCTTAGGCGGGACCAAGACATTTCATTAACGTCTATCGCCTAGACGGGGCCTAAGCGGCACGGGCGACTTTTAGAACACTGCCCAATCACAAATAAATGTTGTATTCGAGCACAACTTCAAGTTAGTATTTCCAACTTAGGCCAAGTTAGCTTAACATTTATAGGACCACACAACCAATTGTCCATTCCGAATTAGATTTGTGTTCCTTCCAATGAAACGAATTTTAAATAATACTCCCTCCCACTATCCCAGAAAGATAGTCCCGCTTTGACGTTTTAAATTCAATATAAATAAACTTTGACCAAAATTGGTGTTGATCTAATCATTAAGTGATTTATCAATAACAATTTGTTGAATTTCATCGTGATTATTAGATTGACACTAATATATAATTAAAGTTTATTTTTGTTGAACACAAAAAGTCAAAATAGGACCGTCTTTCCGGGATAGAGGAAGTATTTTTTCCTCAAATTGGTAATAAGTCCATTCCATTTTAGAGAAAATTTTGGGGGAAACTAGTTTCTCCATAAGTTATAAAAGTCCTGTTTTTATAGGGGTTAAAGTTTGGGTTTAGGGTTTAGGCCCTAGGGCCGGGTTTAAGACTTAGGGTTTAAATGGTTAAAAAATGGATTTTTTATAAGAGGAACTAGTTTCCCCCAAAATCAACTCCCGATTTTAAAGTTTGATTTGCGTTCATCGAACGAATTTCAATTAATATTTCTACCCTAACTAAACCAATCCATTCCAAGTTTGATGTGTGTTTGTCCTAGCCGAACCAACTATGAATCATTTTTCTACTTGAATTGTTAATTAAGTTTGTCTCTATAAGCAATCCGAATACAAATGACGAGTAGGTTTTGGGGGAAACTAGTTTCTCCATATGTTATAAAAAGTTCATTTTTTAACCTTTTAACCCTAAATTTAAACCCTAAACCTTACAAAGTCTTGCGTGCATCCGCCTCGCAGCCACCTGATCCGCTACAGCCGTACGTCGGATCCAGCCCTCCCTCTTCCCAGATCGCGACACGTGTCTTCCTTAAAAAAAAAAAACCCCAATAACTTTAAAATGATATATCTTGAGATTTATAACTCAGAAAAAAAAAATTAAAAATACCGTTGTGTTCGTCTCGACGAGGCGAATAAAACTACATAGGTCATGATATGGTTTGATTTTAAAAAAAAAACATATTTTTTTACACACAAAAAATTTGAGTTGCTTGTCAGCTGAGATGTAACACTCTGTTTTGATAAAAGTAACAGTTTCATCTTCAAAAAGTAACACTTTTTACAGTTAAATGTAACAGCTATTTTACAAAAAAAAATTAAATTGTTTTGATAGTTTTTGTGGTTAAAAAAATTAATATTTGAAGTGCAACAAAGTGAATATATGATTATAATTTTTTATATAGATGAATGTAACATTTTTATTTAGTAAATGTTACTTTTCTTCTTTAAAAAAAAAAGAGTAAAAATTCATATATATAATCGTGGACTTATATGCAAAACCACATATTACTGGAATTAATTGAGCAAATATGATCAATTATGCTTATGACGGCTATTTACCTGTAAGAGACAATTATCTCACATCTACTAAAGAGAAAAATATGGACTTGTATATATAACATCAGTTGGTTTAAAAGTGGAACCTCCAACATAGTTCATTGATGGCCCAGTCCAGCCCATGTTATATCATTTTATAGTCACTTATAAAATAAGTCAATTTTGACTCTTTTATTTAATCAAAATATCATTTTACGGAGGGGCAATGCTAGGCTTACAAAAGAAGTTTACAAAATGAAGGATACAAGGTGTGTTGGCGATATTTCATTGGCCACATCGATAGTGGACCCGGCACACTCATATTAAAAACACCAATGCAATTATGACACCTCATTTTGTAAGCCACATTTTGTAGCCATCTTTTGTAACTTAATTATTTCCCTTTACGGAGTATCATATTTTTGTTCTCTTTTTAGTGAACTTTTTGCTTCGCTGTTTAACGTGATACTCCTCCCACCATTAATAAATATTTCTTCCGTCCTAACATAAGTGAGACTAATTTTTATTTCAATTCGTTTCATTACAAGTGAGACTACCTTAAATGACAGAGCTTTAATAATTTTTTTATTCAATGAGATCCACTTGTCATACACATAACACTAATCCACTTAGGGTCTGTTTGGTAAAGCTGAAAATTAAGCCCTGAAAATGTAGAGCTGAAATCATTAAGTTGCTGAATTTTGTAAGACTTCAATTTGTTTGGTACTGACAAACTACATACATCTGAATTTAATTAAAATTGTAAACAAACACTCAAAAATTAGTTCCATCTCTTTCATTTGATTATTCTGTTTGTTTATCCTCAAACAAAAATAGTCGTAATTTTAAAAATAAATAATTATAATTTAAAAATATTATTTATCAAATTATCTTTTATTTGGACCGATAATAATAATATTTGAGCAGGTTTTTTATTGGTATTTTCATTTATCCCAGATTAATAAAGGTCATCTTCGCTATTTTGATCAATTTTACTAAACTTTGACAAAAATTTTTTTTGATACAATTCAATTATGATACTCAAGTAAAATATTATCAAAATTCATAATATAAAAATAATTTTATTTTAATTATATCATATTTAATCTGTTTGAAAAAATAAAATATTTCAACAAAAGAAAGTAACATTAAATAAACAAAAATGTTGTTGAATGGGTTTGAACCCTTTTTTTTTTACCTCCTCTTACCTTGTTAAGACTTGCCATACTAGCTTAAAATTAATAGCTTGTTTTAAGATAATTTTAACAGTTTAAGTGATTGAAATTTTCCTTACCAAACAAACTTAATTTTTTAATCCCTTAAAGTATTCCAAATTAAGAGCTTAATTGGGTTGTCAAACATGCCCTTACTATCTCTCCCACTCATTCTCTCTCATACTTTATTTTTCATACTCACAACCTCTCTTCCACTCTTAATATTTTGCATTTTTTCTTAATCTCTGTATCTAACAAGTTTGTCTTACTTATAGTGGAACGGATGAAGTACAGAACTTACTAATACTCCTCCCATCCCTAATAACTACTCCTACTTTCGTTTTAAAGTTATCGTTTTATGATTACTTTTAGTTATACCTACTTGAACTCTGACTAACATTATATTTTATGCTAAATTATTTAGTTTCATTAAAATTAAAATAATAATAATTGATAATTTTTTATTAGTAACTTAATAACTATTTTTAAATTTTTTATGAAGATTGATTGTTTAGCTTATAATTTACTTCTTCCGTCCCATACTTATCGCTAATTATTTTTATTTTGGGTATCTCGTACTTATTGCTACTTACCGGAAAAGTTTACTTTTCTGGCTTCTATCAACTCACAACAATTATCCACTAACTTATTTTCTCTCTCATACCTACTAATAATAGGGTTAATTGCAAATTAGGGCCTGAAATCAAGGAGGGGCTTCTAAAAGGGGCCCCATATTTTATTTTGGTCAAATCATGGCTTTAAATGTGATTTTTTTTGCCAGTGAAGGGTTTTTTGACGGTTTTCGTTAGAAAAGTCAGTTAAGTACCATGTGCATGCATGGCACGTGATCATCAAAATGTATTGATTTGTAATTGATATTAGCTATAAAGGGCTTTAGTGAAATTTCTAAAACTTAGAGGGTTAAAAGAAATATTTTTTTTGCAAAATTACACTTTTTAATAGAAAACAATTAAATTATCATATATATATAAAAAAACAAGTTTTAAAGTCATTAAATAAACTAAATGTGCAATACTTTTATGAATGTTTATATCAAAATCATTTCACCAAAAATTAATAAAACTTAATATTATTTTTTTTGAACAAATAAAACTTGATATATTAGTACATAATATAACATATTAATTTTTAAATTCATACTATTGGATATTATAACTAGTAAAAATTTGCTTAAAAATCATACTCACTCTGTCCCTAAATGAGTGTCCATTTTTTAAAAAAAAATTGTCCCAAAATGAGTGTCTTTTTTTAGCATAACTTTGTCCCTAAATGTTTTTTTTTTTTCAATTTTTTTTCACCGGTCTCTTTATACGTGCAAAACTAAATGTTTGGAAAAGAGATTACAAGATTATATATGAATCTTTGCTACCAAATTGTACAAAAAGATGACATTTTCAGATGTCCCTTAAAATGAAATTTGGACACTCATTTAGGAACAGATGTAGTATTAATTTACACACACACACACCTCACCCTTGGAAACAAAGCTTATAAACCTAGATTTAGCTCATAAGAAAAAAAAACAAATATCGGCAGAACCACACTTTCAGTTGCTTAAAGGGGAAAGAAAAAGAAACCAATCTTCTTCTAACTTCATCTCCGCCACAACCCCCATTCACCGCCACCCGTCCCCATCCCACCCCACAGCCGGCTGCAACCTCCCACGCCACCCCTTTCCTTCCACGTCACCCCCCCTCTCGTCAAAACTCACATCATCTCCTACTCCCATACTCGCCGCTGTCTCTCCTCCCATTTGTATTCCTTAAAGCAGCCGACCCACCCTCCTATAGGGATGGCCAAAACCGGTTCCGGGCCCAGTTCCGGTTCGGCAAAAGGGTGACCCTGAACCGGCCCGCGCTTACCCCGGTTCCGGTTTGGCACAATCCGGTTCCGGTTCGGTCCGGTTCCGGTACGGTTCCGGTCCCCCCTTTAAAATTATTGAAAAACAAGGGATTTTCGGTCCGGTTACGGTTCCGGTCCGGTTCGGCATATATGTGACCCTGAACCGGCCCGGATGCCTTGCGGTACCGGTTCGTCCGGTTTCGGTTTCCTCCCCGGTTTGCTCCGGTTCTGGGCTTTTCCGGTTCCGGTTCGGTTTGGCCATCCCTACCCTCCTACTCCTTCCTCTGGCACCGGTTCCCACTCTCTATCTCACGCCGTCATTCCCCCACACCTCCGCTCAAAACCCAGTTCGCGCACACATTGTTTGTTCCTCTTCCCACCTTAATCGTCGGCGAGTCGATCGTGTCTGTTTCGTTTTTTCTCCAGATCCGTTTGTCAATTGATAGGTTTTCAAATGAGATATAAAAATTTGATTTTTATTTCGTATCTATTTGTGCCCAGATCTGTTCTCAACTCTTTGTTTCAACTTTTTCAAAATTTTCAAATTTTAGCTTGATACATGGCTTTAATTCTGAATTTTGGGTTGGTTTTGTCCTTTAAATTTTAGACTGTGATAATGGATGGGTGGTTTTGCTATTAAAATGAGTTTTGTTTGATTTGTTGATAATGGTGGTTGGATGAAGGCGGTGCGGTGGCGGTGTTAATGGCGATGGTAGTTGAATCAGTAGATTGAAGAAGGTGAAATTATGTAACGGAAAGTGGTGAGAAGGTTTATTAGTTGAAGTCCTTCAAATTTTAAAATTTTCACTAATTTCTTTATTGCTAATATCAATTATAAATCAAGACATTTTGATGATCACGTGCCATGCACATGGTATTTAACTGATTTTTCTAACAAAAATCGTTAAAAAGCCCTTAACTGGCGAAAAATTCACACTAGAAGCCCTGATTTGGCCAAAATAAAATACAGTTTTTCTAACATGTGCACTTAGGGCACATGTTAAGTGATTTAAATAAGGAAATCGAAATGTTTATTAAACTTGCTTTAACTAATTCATTTCCATAATTAAAGAAATATATTGTTTATATATGTAAACTTAAATATTTATGGAAGCATATAAAAGTGTTGAATTCCATATTTAAATCGCTTAACATGTGCCCTTAGGGCACACGTTAGAAAAACCGAATAAAATATGAGCTCCTTTTAGAAGACCCCTTGATTTCAGGCCCTAATTTACAATTAACTCCAAATAATACTTATTTTTCTAACATATTTTTATAATGGGTTAATTGCAATTTAGACCCTGAAAGTATGTTACTACCCTTCCAATCGAGCTCTGACTGTTTTTTTTTTCATCAGACCAGACATTGGGGTAATTCATTTTCGCCAGTTAGGGTCTTTTTAACGGAATTCGTTAAAAACTCAGTTAAAAAGCATGTGCCATGCACGTGACTAACTGAATTGGGTTGTTTGAAGTTGATGTTTCTTTTAAGGGGCTTAGTGAAAATTCCAAACTTAAAAGGGCTGAAAATTAAAATAATTATTAAAATAGTAAATAAAAGGGTTTTAAAAGTTATTTTCAAAATATTAATAAAAAAATAAAATAAAATAAGAATTTTATTTTATTTTATTTTATATATAAAAAAATTACATTTACCAAAAAAAAACACATCCAATAAATATTCAACATTTTATAAAAAAAATGGGGTGGGGGAGGAAACTGGGGAAGAAGGGTTGACTATTTTTTTTTTCTTTTTCTTCTTCCTTCCTTCCTTCCTTCCTTCCTTTGTTTTTTTTTTTTGTTTGTTTGTTTGTTTGGTTGAGCTAATTTATAAAAAAAAAAAATACTACTTGTAATGCTTGATTTCCTATTTAATAATTTATTTTTGTCAAAAATATTCTATTTTTTTTAATTTTGATATTGCTAATATGATAAATAATAAGGATTGAATAAAAAAATATTAAATTATGTGGTGAAGAAAAAATAAATGGGTAAATTGCAATTTGGTTCCTGACATTTACAAACTTTTGCAATTTCGTTCCCAAAAGTTTTTTTTCGCCAATTGGTTCCCAACATTTACATTTTTTTGCAATGTGGCTATTAAAGTAACTGGGCGTTAGTTTTCTAACAGATTTTATGTCATGTGACTAGCACATGACGTTTTAAGATATTCTTAAAGCTACACATATCCGATTAATATGATTCTTCTTTTAAATTGAAGCTAATATTTAAATCTACAACATATATTTTTTTTTGGAAATTTATTGGGTAGTTGGATTATTTTTTATATTTAATCTTAATTTTAAATATTAAAAAAATAGTAAACACGTAAAATATAATCTAAAAAAGATATTAGCCCAAATATGTTCTATATGAAGTAAATTCTATATGTAGATTATCAGTTCGTAAAAATCTTTGATGGAAAAAAAAGGGAGAAGAAGAGGACGATGAATCGAGGGAAGAGTGTATATGGAATGGGTGTTGCGGGAAAGTGGCAGAGGGGTGGAGAAAAATAAACTTTAGGAAACATACATATAGAAATTACTCCATATGAAACATACTTGGGCTAATACCTTTTTTAGATTATATTTCACGTGTTTTATTTTTTTAATATTTAAAATTAAGATTAAATGTAAAAATATTTTAAGTACCCAACAAATTTCCAAAAAAAAATTTATGTTGTAGATTTAAATATTAGCGGCGTTTCTATTTGCGAGAGATCCAGCATCTATTATTTTAGCATTTCCTAATATTTGCTTAGGATTCGTATGGTTGTAGAGACTTCGCCTCTATGACATACGCCCTAGATCGATCGATTGCAAATCGCCAGGCAAAAGCCTTCGTTGTTTGTAGAGACTTCGGCGCCTGATTATTTGATCGATTGGTTGGCATTTTCTTAGCACAATTTATCCTGATTGCGTTTCCATTTGGGATTTTTAGACAAGGTAATCTTTATTTTTCCCAAATACTTCATTTATTATTTATACAAGTGATCTTTATTTTTATAGCAGAAGTCCGACGCCTTATTGATTAGGAACGTAAAAGAAAAGGTCCAGCCACCCGACCAACATGGTCATCTCTCATCCCCAGCAGGTGCATTTTCCCCAGCAGAAGACGTTGCTCCCCATCAGAGGACAGTCATTCCCAATTTCCATCAGATTTGAACTACGTTTGGCTTGATTCCCCCGCGGATACGTAGGTCGCCTGTCAAGGTCCAGCCATCCCCTTACCTTTCATCTGTGTTGAAACTCATGTTTCAGACGGATCCTTCTTTTATCATCGACCCTCCATTGCCTCAAGAAGCGTCGAGATAGGGTACCCGATCTAAAATGAGTTTATTAGGGCTTTCCCAAATATACAAGGACTTTATGGGAATTAGAAACCTTGCAAAGACTTGTCCCGGATTCCCAAAAATAGCTCAATGTTCTAGAAAACATTAAATATGGACATTTAGGGTTGGCTTGTATGAACAGTAAAACCCTAGCTTGAATTTCAAGTCAGCGCGCAACGATGGCCACGCGGCCACTTTCGCCGCCGCCCTCAATATTGGCCACGCGGCCACTTTCGCCGCCGCCCTCAATATTGGCCACGCGGCCACATCCGCCCCGGATGATCTGGACCATCAGATCTTCCCCTCAGTTTACTATATAAACCAATCTCATGCTATTGGTTTAGGGGGATCCGAATTTGAGAGTTCTTAAACACAATTTTGCTCTCTAATAAGCATTCAAACCTCCAAGAAGATCAAGGTTTATTTCTTGCCAACATAGGTAAGTTTTCTAATTTATTTCTTCACGTTCTTGCATTATTTCTAATGTAGATCTTTAATATTCATGTTCTTGCATGTTTATTCATAGTTTCTTCATATGCTTCGCATGTTCATTCATATGTTCATATATGTTCTTCATATGTTCATCGTGTTCATAGATTAAAACCTTATTTATGCTATATTTAGGGTTGCGATCTTCATGTTTGCATGTTATATCATAGCCGATGATGATCTAGGGTTCATCAACCCGAGGATGATCTAGGAACTACTTCTAAACCCTAATCTTTAGGTAATTCCCCCCTCATTATGCATGATCCCGATTCTTCTGCCTATTCTAATTCCCTCGAACTACGCTGACCTGAGCTTCTCACATTGAGAGGAACGTAGGCAATCTTCGGATCCGGTCTCAATCACTAACACACTACATACACCGCATCATGATAGAAAGACCGATCATTCGGGCAATAGGAGTGATAACGTTCAATATTCTTCTCTTGTTGTAATTTGACCCCCGAACCCATTAACATGCTTTTCTCAATGTTTTGGCTTTAATTAAAACGGCGTGGCGACTCTCATAATTTTAATGTCGTTAAGAATATTCCCTTTGTAAATAAAAATAATCACAAGATACTTCCCATGCGTCACTTCATCGGAAAGGGGTATTCACAGCGGGGACCTAAGGGACTTTCCCTAGGGTCTCAACGGGGATCTTAACGAGGGTCTTGAAGGATAACATGGATCCTTCCAAAGACTTAATGGGACTTGACGGAGGTCTTGAAGGATAACATGGATCCGTCCAAAGACTAAACGGGACTAATCAAAAGTCTTGGAGGATAACATAGATCCGTCCAAAGGCTAAACGGGACTATTCAAAAGTCTTGGAGGATAACATGGATCCGTCCAAAGATTAAACGGGACTAATCAAAAGTCTTGGAGGATAACATGGATCCGTCCAAAGACTAAACGGGACTAATCAAAAATCTTGGAGGATAACATGGATCCGTCCAAAGACTAAACGGGACTAATCAAAAGTCTTGGAGGATAACATGGATCCATCCAAAGGCTTAACGGGACTTGACGGAGGTCTTGAAGGATAACATGGATCCTTCCAAAGACTTAACGGGGGTGACACTGGTTAGCGAAACAATGCAATGTATCAAAGACAGGAAGCAAAAATGGAGCAAGCTCATGCAACGCGCAATTAATAAATCATTCAAGTTTACTTAAAACACATTTTTATTATTAAATGGTTGGAAAATATTTCTTTTCTTTTTCGCAACTAATCTAAACCCTTTTCCGAAGGCTACACCGAAGGCTGTACCGATATTCCGACATGACCTCATTTTGAATGAGGAGTCTCAGTCCTTGACCATGGCCTTGAGGATGATTAAAATAACTCGTACATTAGGGCTTAACGACACGGTGTCACCCTATCCTTAGCACATGACCTTCGCAAATTGCGGTCATCATTAACGCACGAGTTAAATACTGGTTAGGCCACACTTGCATTTCATCAAGGAATCACAACTCGGTCGTTAACTTGGCCACAATTAACTTTGGACACGCGTTATGGACGTGGCAACGTGAGCTAGACCAAAAACCAACCAAGGTCACGGTATTTGTGTGTCACGGACAAGTGTGGTTGACTCGGCTCGGAATGGAAGGTGGAATGGACCCGTGCACGCATCGAAGGGAACAAGAGTGCCCAACGAGCTGCATCGTGGCATCCATCCCGGGTTAAAAGGGCATTTGGAACGTGCAAGGTCAAGTGCGCGTAGTGTGAAGCCATTCTATGTTCCCTTTTGAGTCAAGATAGAGATTTTCAATCCGTTTTTCGATATGATGAGCATGGCATAAGCAAGATATGAAAAAGTATGAACAAGCATGGATTAAACAATTTATACACACAACAAATCAAGGAATATGAACAAACAAAGACCAAAACTTGTACATGTACCAAGTTGTGCACAACAAAGAATTTTGAATCAAACATTTTGCAAAAGAACAATTTTTACATTGAAACAATTTGTACCAAGTAAGTTGTGCATAACAAGAAGACTCAAGAAATCTTTACAAAAGGGTTATGCACAATGAGGCTTTGGAAACCATTTTTATTGACAAAAGATTATGCATAACCAAGTTTTTTTTTTTTAAATCAAGTTTTGGCCAAAAGAATGAAGGTAATGTGCACAAGTAAGACTGTAAATATGGAACCTGGACAAGAAGAAGCAGAGGGGCATCCAGAATGTTGCAGCCCTGCACAAAATTGTTAATTTGCAACATTCTGACCCCTACCCAAAGTAGCCGTACGGCTAAAGCAAGAGGGTGAAGATTTTTCTCAGTTTCTCCAACTTCTGATCATCAAGCCCCAGTTTATTGTATTTCCAGAACGTATGTACTCAAAATAGTTCAAACAGAAACATCAAACACACATAAATATGCAAGAAGTCAACTAACGGGAACGGGAGTTTGACCCACACAAGAATACCCCCGAATCTTCTAAAAAGAAGTTCGAAAGCACTCTAATCCCCAGCAGAGTCGCCACTGTAAGGATCCCGCCCCAAATAAACACGAGCACGTTTCAAGGGCGAAATACCAAACGCGGGAACCGGACCAATTTAACGGATTCGCCACATTTTGTTAATTTTAAACCCAACAAAATGACAAAGGTTTGAGTTCAAAGGTTCGGAGATCAGGTTACAACTTGGGAAGAGTTTTTCCGTCCTCCCAAGTTGCCTCGGACAAAGCCGAGTCTCCCTTGTTAGTTAACAAAAGTGCATGTGTGTGTGTGTTTTAACGGAAAATCTTTGTTTTAACTTTTTATTTATCTTTTCAACTGAAAAGGGGTTTGTTTGACAAGAAAACAGAAGACAGAAGGGCAAAATGGTCAATATCCCCATACGGCCAAAGTAGCCGTACGGATGGGGAGACCACTCCTGGGATTTTACAGTTTGTTCAAGCAACAGTCCAGTTCCAGGCAGAAACAGAGCATTTTGCTTGAACTGGCCCAAACTGTTCTGATTCCAGTTTGTTATTCCAACACAAAACAACATTAACAACTCATTCCTATGCCATTTGATCATCAAAGAACCTCCCAAAACAAGAGTTTGGGCATGATCAAAGGCAATCATGGGAGAAACATGAAAAAGGTGGCCAATATGCCCTTTTGAGCCATAGTGACCATTTGATGAGTAAAGATTGAAACGTTACCATCAAAATGGCTCTTCTAGGTAAGATTAATCCTTTAGGGACAAGAACAAACCATAAAGATTGGATCTTTATTACCCAAACTTGGGAATTTTGGGCTAGATCAAGGTGATGAGGATAAAGATTGAGACTTTATCCTCAACATGATCATCATAGCTTAAAATGAGCAAAATGAACAACAAGAGCATCATCCATGACAAAAATGTAAATGAACAATCAACAAGCCATGATCAAACTAGGTTTGAACCTCTTCCACACAAAGTATGGAGGGCACCTTTGATCATCTCATGGCTTGGACTAGGAAATATAAATAGTAATAGATATATATATATATTGCTTGAATGGACAAGACTTGCAAGAATGTAAAGATCAACAATAAAAAAAAGAATCATATTAATAGGATATGTGTAGCTTTACGAATATTTTAAAACGTCATTTAAAACGTCATGTGCTAGTCACATGACATAAAATCGTTAGAAAACTAACGCCCAATTACTTTTATAGCCACATTGCAAAAAAATGTAAATGTTGGGAACCAATTGGCGAAAAAAAACTTTTGGGAACCAAATTGCAAAAGTTTGTAAATGTCAGGAACCAAATTGCAATTTGCCCAAAAATAAATATATTAATGTCTTAATTTTTTTTTATTTTCTATTATAAATTATAAAATGTTGCATATTTATTTGATGAAGATTTTTTTTGGTAAATGTAAAATTTGATTTATTTTGTTTATAAAATAAAATTCCTATTTAATTTTATTTTTTATTAATAGTTTGAAAATAACTTTAAAAACTCTTTTATTTAGTATTTTATTAATTATTTTTATTTTCAGCCCTATTAAGTTTCGAATTTTCATGAAGCCCCTTAAAAGAAACATCAACTTCAAACAACCCAATTCAGTTAGTCACGTGCACGACACATGCTTTTTAACTGAATTTTTAAAGAATTTCGTCAAAAAGACCTTAACTGGCGAAAATGAATTATCCCAAAACCTGATTTGATGAAAAAATACAGTCAGGACTCGATTGGAAGGGTGGTAACATAGTTCAAGGTCTAAATTGCAATTAATCCTTTTATAATATACTCCATGTGCACTCTTATTTATTTGGAAGCAATAAATATGAGAGTAGGTGTTCATCTAACTAGGGGTGTCAGTGGTTCGGGCCAGACCGCGGTTCGGGACCGAACCGAACCAGACCATGCGGTCTGGTTCGGTTTTTGAGCTACCATGGTTCGGTTCGGTCTCTAAAATTGCCAAACCAGGTGGTTTGGTTCGGTCTGTGGTCTGGACACTCTAGACCAAACCGATTCAGACCGAACCGCGAGACCGAACCGTAGACCGAACCGTTGGACCGAACCGTAGACCGAACCGCGAGACCGTGAATAAGGACCGTAGGATTTTAAGTTGGATTAATATCCACCGTTAGATTTTAGAAAACCTAACTTATCTAATCCCTAATAGCCTCACTCTCATCTCATCTCAGTATCAGAAAGTCTTTCACATTTCACGCCGCAAACCACAACGGGGAGGCACATCTCGTCGTCTCTCATCTCTCATCTCTCTCCCTTCACCAAATCGACATACTCAATCTTCGTGGTCCACCCTCACACTAGCCCCGGCCACTATTTTTCCGTTTGTCCGTTTGTCCTAAATATCCATACAATGATCTTGATAAAAAGCAAACAACACTTGAGTTTTGCAAGAAACGGGACCGTGGTCTGGACCGTGAATTCAGACCGCGGTTCGGGACCGAACCGAACCAGACTATAGCAGTTTGGTTCGGTTCGGTTTGAAAGTTTTGGTGGTTCGGTTCGGTCTGAGATTTCACCAGACCGATACCTAGCGGTTCGGCCTCTAATATGTCCCAGACCGAACCAAACCGAACCATTTACACCCCTGCATCTGACCCATTGCCTCGTTGGATTCTTCGGAGAAGTATAATCTAGTCTCATCATAAGTCAGACAAATCCATTTACACACACTCAATATCTCTCTCACACACAAAAACTGAATCTCTCTCTCTCTAGGATCATCACTGCGTCAATGGATACTCTCTCCAACTCAATCTCCATAGCCGCCGTACCAGCTCTCTCTCTCCTCCTCGCCGCCATTCTCTCCTTGTTCCTCCTCCTCAACAAATTTCAGGCAGCAAAACAGGGGAAGAAGAAGAAGAAGAAGTATCATCCGATTGGGGGAACCGTTTTCAATCAGCTAATCAATTTCAACAGGTTGCATGATTACATGACTGATCTTGCAACAAAGCATAAAACTTACAGATTGATTTCCCCTTTCAGAAATGAGATTTACTCTTCCGACCCTGCTATTGTTGAGTACATCCTCAAAACCAATTTTCACAACTATGGCAAGGTATCCATCCCCCTTTTATCTCGATTTCAATTATCTTTCACTCATAACTCTGAATTTAGGAGACTAAGTGCAATACATGCAAACGTGTCCCTGTTTATGTGATATCCCTCATCCCTCATCCCACATCGGAAAGATGTTTGACTTTGATTGTGATATACAAGTCTCCATAATACTATTATTGTGCACCAACAACATCCATGAACGTTTGGGTGGGCTTGTGGTACTGAAGCTTAGTGGGTCAATGTGTGGTACTTATGTAGTGGGCCAGGTCTCCGGGCTCGGGAACTTAAGAAAAAAATGCGCAGCAAATTTTGTTTTGCCCCTTTTAAAAATTGGATAGGGACAAAATATATTATGGTAATTTTTTACCCCCATTTTACAGAAAATTTATGTAAATTACAGTAGGGTGTATGTAAATTAAGAAAAGCTATCTCTAAGTGTGCTGTAGATCTCGGGTCTGGTGGTGTACAGTTCCATTACCAAGCATAAACTTGTTTTTTAAGAAGGATATATAAGTTCATTTGATGGCATGAGACTTTTTTTTTTTGTTGCACTTATTCAATTCAAGATTTATATTCAGTTAAGCAAGTGTATGTTTGAAATCTTGCTTTGTTGAGCTTTACTTAATGTTACAGGGATCCTATACCTACGATATTCTGAAGGATCTATTAGGTGACGGTATTTTCACAGTTGACGGAGATAAGTGGCGTGAACAAAGAAAGATATCAAGCTATGAGTTCTCTACAAAGGTGCTGAGGGACTTTAGCAGCGTAATATTCAGGGAAAATGTTGTAAAACTTGGCAATATTTTGTCTGAAGCAGCAAAAGGTGGCCAAACAGTTGATATAAAAGTGAGTTGTTAAACGTAATATTCACTTTCCCCAAAATACCCTTTTGATTTGGCTGTTAGCTCATTCAGATTCATGACAATTGTAGGATATGTTCATGAAATCAACTTTAGATTCGATCTTCAAAGTTGCTTTTGGGATCGAACTTGACAGCATGTGTGGTTCGAGTGAAGAAGGAGTCAGATTTAGTAATGCTTTTGATGATGCGAGCGCTTTGTCACTAAAGAGATACGTTGATGTGTTCTGGAAGATCAAGAAAGCTTTGAATATTGGAGCGGAAGCTGAGTTAAAGAAAAGCATTGAAGTGATTGATAAATTTGTGTATAAGCTCATCTCTAACAAGACTGACCGAATGCACAGGTCCCAGGACAACACTTCTGTGAGTACTTTTATACTCCCTCCCACCCACTCAATTTAACATTCTTAGCTTGACTTTACACACTTTTTATGGAAAAATGAAAATTGATTAAACAATATAAATTTTATGAGGGCATATTTGGCCAAAACACTTTTCATGCCACTAGCATTGTTTTTTTGTTTTGTTTTTTGTAATTTTATGAACTCTATGAGGATATATCCAAAAAACTATTTATAATAGCCGTTCAGGGAATAAACCAAAGTGTGAACCTTATTCTTGGACGTACCAATAAGTCAAGTAGTAACCATAAATTGGGACGGAGGGAGTATTCATTTTTCGACCCGTGATTTTTTATTGACTTCATAGTTTTCATTGCAGTTTAAGAAAGAAGACATATTGTCAAGATTTCTGCAATTCAGCAACACAGATCCAAAGTACTTGAGAGATATAGTGTTGAACTTTGTAATTGCTGGTAAAGATACTACAGCAACTACTCTCTCGTGGTTCATTTTGATGCTTTGTAAACATCCCCGAGTACAAGAGAAGGTAGCACAAGAAATTTACGAAGCAACTAATGGAAAAGAGGTCAAGGATATTACCGAGTTTGCAGCAAGTGTGAGTGAGCAAGCACTAGAGAGAATGCATTATCTTCATGCAGCTATAACAGAGACTCTCAGACTCTATCCTGCAGTACCTGTGGTATGAACATCAAAACTTTATCCCTTTTCCTTTATTCGGTTTGTTGCGTTTCTACAGTATACTCCCTCCGTACCACAGCCCACAAATGGTATGTTTATATTAACTCTTATTCAATGGGACCCACATGTCATACTCACAACAACTACTCCCCTCACTACTTCTACCCCACTTACAATTTCTACCAATTTTCACATCACCTACTCCACTACTAATATTATATACCTTTTTTTTTTTTTTTTTTTTTTTATTTTTTGTGCTTGGCCCAAAGTGTGTAATGTAATTTTGAGTGGGACGGAGGGAGTATATAAAAAATGTTTCGAGCACTCATTAGTATGACTTTTTACAGGATGCAAAAATATGTTTTTCGGATGACACTCTACCCGATGGATACAGTGTGAGGAAAGGAGATATGGTGTCATACCAACCATATGCCATGGCGAGGATGAAATTTCTATGGGGTGATGATGCGGAAGAGTTTAGACCAGAAAGATGGCTTGATGAGAGTGGTAGCTTTCGACCGGAGAATTCTTTCAAGTTTACGACTTTCCAGGTCAGCAGAGACTAACTTGACATTTCAATTAACATGAGGGTTAGAACCAAGCACAACCACACACACACACACACAGTAGTTATCTGGAAATGGAGATGGATGTCCATTTCCACAAATAAGGAGGTTCTCTAACTTGTTCAAATACTCCCTCCGTCCCAAAATGATGTTCACATTTGACTAAATTGTAGAGGGAGTATATTTTTGAAAATTAGAATTGAATATTGTTAACTAACTTTTAAGCCTAAATTGTAGAAATGAGAAGAACTTTTTGAGACAATGAAAAATGGCATATGAGAAGATCATTTTGGGGTAGAGGGAGTATATTTTTGAAAATTAAAATTGAATATTGTACTGAAAAACAGGCGGGCCCGAGAATCTGTTTGGGGAGGGAATTTGCTTACAGACAGATGAAGATATACTCAGCAGTGTTGGTAGGATGTTTTGTTTTCAAGTTGAAGGATGAAGAGAAGCCTGTGAAATACAGAACAATGATCAATCTTCATATTGATGGGGAACTTCGAGTTTGCATTTCCCACAGACGCGGACAGTAGTATGTATGTCTCAGGTATACATACAGTATGATGTGTTCTATACGTATGTAATATTTGCATGTAAAAGATGTACAAAGAATGTACTACATTTCTATTCAATTTAATGGCTCCAAAATAAAGACAAAATTGCTGGGAATATTATCAAAATTTTCCCAGAATCAGTCGGTCTTACAGAAACACATACTTGACATTGCTTAGTAGATATGGAGTATATTGTTTAGTACACAAGTGAGACCAACTTGTGGGGCACAATAATTAAGAAAAAATTAGTGGATGTGTGGTAGAAAATGAAGAGAGAGAATGAGTGTGGTAAATAGTAGTGTTGGTTGAATAAAATGAGCGGTGGAAAATGAAGAGAGAGAGTGAGTGGGGTTAAATAGTGAGGTTGGTTGAATATATATATATATCAAAACATTTTCATTTTGGGCAGTCTCACTTGTGGTGGGACGGACTGAAAAGAAAATTAGTTTCACTTGTGCCCTCCCACCAGACTAGGACTCAATTAGTGGTCAACTTGATTATTGTTAAAATTTCATTAAGATAATTATTTTTCTTTAAATTATTGGTCAAAATATAATTAGATTGAAAATTTGTATCATATCATTTTAAGGCAATTGCTACAAATTCCTATATTGGAATCTATCATAGTGATACTTGTCGCTCTAGAAATCTTCTCGTAGACGTGGGGGAATCGAACTTGGGACCTCCCGAAGGGAATCCCAAGCCCATACCACTCGGCCACCGAAGGCTTGGGTATTGAGGGTTGATAATATAGAAAAAGTTGTGGAAGGTGACATGTTTGAGCATGTGTCTTCAAAAGATCATTAAAGGTGGTTTGCTTGGTCCGGGTGAAAGCCTATTCCTATTTTGTTTCATGAAGTCAAATTAAAAACATTAATTCAAGATAGAGGGAGTACCTTTTTGCGAAACCATAGAACAATAGTAGTTCTTATTTTATTTTTTTGTTCACACACCTTTAACTTCGCTTTCGAATTGTTTTATGAAGTTTTTTCTCTTAAAGTAATTTTTAATTTATTATGAGACGGAAAAAGTATTACTCCCTCCGTCTCAAAATGATTTTCTCATTTGGCATGTTTTATTGTCCCAAAAAATTCTTCACATTTCTACAACCTAGGCTTAGAAGTGCCCAAACAAAACATGACTAGTGAATCAAGTGTTCATATCCTTAAAAAGTTTGAATAGTCAAAGGTGAAGATCATTTTGGGACGGAGGAAGTATAACATATACAAAAAAAAAAAAAATGAATCTGACGGCTCAAAAATTTGCAAACAAAAAGATTATCTGCGTCAAAATTATGAGAGGCCAAACAATACAAAACAAAATAATAGATATAGTACGATAGTATGCAACATAAATATGATAATATTAGTAAATGTGAGATTTAAGAGAATGCAAATTGTTAAAAACAATTGCAAACGACATTATGTACAAAAAAGATTGGAAAAATCAATAAATGTATGTGAATGGGAAGACCGAAAAATAGGGATAAAAAGTGTAAGGAAAAAATCAATAAATATGAGACATGGGCACTAAACAACTGAAAAAGACTACGTTGTACCTAAAATTGTTGTTTAAAGATCCTTCGTAGTAATGGTGGAAAAAGTGAGAAGATCATTTTGGGACGGAGAGAGTATAACATGTCTCTGAAAATATAAATCTTGCACTAAATATCATCAAAGCGTCAATCTGATAATGAATTTCTGCAAAGTTACAACTAATTGTAGTACTAGTATTTTAAATTAAACTTGGTATCTTTCACACTATCGACGATCATCTTTGCACTGTCGTCCATCTTTCTGGATCACACTTCTCCTCCATCACCTTCAAAACGTGGAATAAGTAAGTTCACAAGTCAAGAACGAAGAAGATCGTCCGAAAACAAATTAAATGGCCATAGCCTAGGACAAGCGGATTAAAACGGACCTTAGGAGAAAGTGGTCATATCTCTATGATTTAAACCGCAAAAGTGAAACTTGTTCATTCCCAACTGAAACGGAAAGCCTTTTGATATAATTAGTACACGTATACTATATCATTAGATCTTATTCCAGGTAGACAGGACAACGAAACACTGTCATTTTATAGTCACATGTACATCAACCATATCAAAGACATCGAATTATCAATATCAACAAAATTCAGTACAAGCTTAAACTGTAGAACGAGAAATTCATAATATCAGACATGCCTACAAAATCCTCTGATACTCAACAAGCTGCAATGGTAAATTAACCAACTTGGTTACGTCCACGGGGAGGGGGGAGAATATTATTATCAATCTGGAAAATTCTTTACAAGATCACACTAATCTATGCTAGCACGAATTTTGGTCACAAAATTCCTGACTGTGCTACAACCCTAGAACTAGAATTATTGATCTTCTCTGAGTACTCTAATAATTTGTCTATGACAATCTGAGGTGTGATTTTAATTTAAACTACTGGCCTCTATTTATACTAGTAAAGTTTATCTCAAAATCTCTTAGGAACTTGGAAACCTAGTCCAAAATGATGAGACCGAGCGTCACGGACCGGCCCGAACCCGTTCCAGAGCCAGTACAAACGAGTTCGTCCACCCCAGACCTCAATCCTGAAGACCGAACCGGATAAGCCCGCACGCGAGCAAACCCGAGAGACCCGGGCTCCCCGATGACCCTGACCGAGATGGCTCTGCCTCCCGCTATCCTAAGGGTCCCGTGTTGATCACTCAACCTCGTGTCCGGAGCCCGCAGTACCCAGCTGTCATAAACGTACAACTGACGTTAACTGTTCGTACCTGATATACCATAACGGTTGGTGGTGGAACCATGATTCCCTGACAACACGCCACATTCTCAGCGACTTTCCTGGACAGACCAATGAGGACCTACCGCGTGTCTAGCCGGTACCAGGGCAGTTGGTACCTTGAACCTACCACTCTCTCCTACCCATATAAATACTCCTATCCGCCCCCATGGGCCAGGTATGTGCTCTACCCTAATCACACACACAAGGTCTTCACAGATCTATCTTCTTAGGTTTTCCTCCGAGAACTTACTCTCACACCCGAGGGCCTAAGCCGGATTCAAACCCGGCCTTGGTCCTAACGGTGTTCTTGTTTGTGTTGTGATCAGGAACAGGAGACAATCAAATTGGAGTTCTATCTCCGTGACCCCAGATTCACAGGGCGTCATCACAAAACTGACTTGGAAACCTTCCTTCTGCGCTCTGTCCCGGAATTACGAAATCTCTCTGTTGTTTAATCCTTTAACTCGGCTTCCCAAATTCAAAAGCATTAACCCAACAGTATACTATATCATTAGATCTTATTCCAGGTAGACAGGACAACGAAACACTGTCATTTTATAAAGACATCGAATTATCAATATCAACAAAATTCAGTACAAGCTTAAACTGTAGAACGAGAAATTCATAATATCAGATATGCCTACAAAATCCTCTGATAGTCAACAAGCTGCAATGGTAAATTAACCAATGTTCTAAACGCTAAACAATAAGAAATAGCCACTAAGGTTTAAGGCATGCACATAGATAGATTATTAGAGAGAGAGAGAGAAGGCATAACTTTCACTGGTGCAAACAATTAGGTATTTAAAAAGGTGATTACCTTAATACTTGTAATCCCGCTCTCCCCAAAAGAGTGTCAATGTTTTCTAGCCTTCCATGTATATAATTTCTGCATTTGAGGATGCTCGGTGAAGCCCCATAATTGAACTCTTAGAATTAAAGAGTCTACTTCTCTGTTTAACAACCATCCTCTGTAGGTATGAAGAGCGGGCGAGTAGAAGCTTTATTAAAAGTAGTTCAGCCTCCATGACACACAGAGATTTTATTTTCACAAATTGAAGCTTGTCCAAGGTCACATCCAAGTGGTTGGATGTATCCAAATATTCCGTAACCGCTGCTTGCTTGCTGATGAGAATGCAGTCTGCATAAGGGCAAAAATCAAAATGAATATTTGCAATAGCTTTTGGAAAAACTAATCACACACTCCAACAACTCATAAAGGGATGAATGTAAGAGGGATCAAGCTTTTCATCATTTAATAAAAAATGTGGCCTGCTATTGAAGTAGAGGATAAAGAACACTAACCTCTATTTCAAGAATCGTCAAATTGGGGCAAATTCTAAGCAAGCAAAGCGCGGTTGAAATATGATCGAGATCATCAACTCTAAAGTGACAAATGAAGATTGTTGTCAATAACGGAGCAGAATAGATTTGGTCCTGGTATAGGAATCTGGGGGGATTTCTTGCAGCCAGATACTTCAAAAAACACATGAAACGAGTCAATAAGGCTATCTCACATAGCTTCTAGCTTAATATTTTTAATGAATATACTTTGCAGTTTTTTAAAAACAAACATTAACATTAATATAGATTACGATTTCACAGGAGCATTTAAATAGCTTTCAGCTTAATATTTCTTATAAATTTATTTTTACAGTTATTTTTTTAAAAGAACAACCATTAATATTAATGTTGATAACCATTTCAGATAAGGATAATTACGAAAAGCAGTGTCCAAAGAAATGTAAAATTATTCTAAAGACTAAACAATAATCAACAATGGGAGTACTAAATTTAACCTTGAGAGAAAATCCATCCATCGAAAGGCTTTTAACTTTGGGGATATCCTTAAGAAACTTAATCATATTGATTGTCTGCTCAAGATTTTCTATTTCTTTTCCCACAAATACCTGCACAGATTCGAGCTGTTTGTTGCTTGCAAACCATTGCCAATCAACTTTACCACTTTTCGCTATGCAAAAGAAATTGAGTCTTGGAGCATAGATGCTTCCATGTTCTATGCCAAAGCAATGATCGATTGTCAACTTCTTCAGGAGTGTGCCAGTTTGTAGTAGGGTTGGTGTGCCACTATCTAGAAGGGTTGGTGACAGACCGGCGAAAATTGAAACATTTACCAGCTTGAGGCTAACGAGATGAAAGCCTCTAAAATTATGTGGTAGCGTCAATGTGCAATTGCTTAATTCCAAATATAACAATGAACGACACGAAAAAATGCAAGAATGCATGGTGTAGCGTGACAGATTCAAAAAGTGAAGCTCAAGTTCTCTTACTTCCTTTCTTGATAAGAATAACATCCATTGATCAATCTCTAGACTTATATCATTAAGTTTAAAAATTTTTGGAATGTGGAGAATGAATTTAAAAACGGGACCAATGTGGTCTAACAATACGTTATTGACGGCTTTTCGAAATTCATATTGAATGGATTGTTGGTGTTCTACATGAATTTCTTTGAAGAAATCCTCGTCAAAGACGAGTTGTGGATATGAAGCCCATATATGACGCCACTTCCTCGATAGAATTCTTATCCTAGCAAGATCACGAACCCCTATTTGATCAAAGATATAGTGAATTATATCACAAGGCAGCTTACTGATTCTGTCTTCTTCTTGAGAGGACTCACTGATTCTGTCTTCTTCTAGAGAGGACTCACTGATTCTGTCCTCTTGAGAGGACTCACCGACTCTCTCATCCTTTTCATCCCGAAATCTATGTGTTGGCGCCAGAATGTAAATAATAACAAATTAATACATTTCTAAGAGTTTACAAGATATTACCAAAACTGAGTGCTCTATCGGTCCCAAAATAAATGAATGACCTTTTCTGATATAAAGGACACTCTAAAAAGGTTGACTTTTAATACTAAAAAGTCGTAAATGTTTTTTTTTTTAATGGTAAATAATCAATTAGGGACTTATTTTGTGATAAAAAGGGTCATTTTTGGGGGGGGACAAAAAGGGTCATTCATTTTGGGACAAAGCTTGTAATATTGTCTCCTTCTCACCAAAAAATGTCTGGCAAAATTCTTAAAATTGTACCGAGTAACACTAGCCATGACAAATTTTAGATTTTTATGAGAATATTTAATTGTTTTTTTATCAAAGATATACTTTTAATATACTCCTCCATCCCACCTCACTTGACACTTTATTCCATTTTGGGCCGTCCCACTTCACTTGAGAAGTCCTAAAATGGCAATGATTTTATTATTTTATATTCAATCTACATCACCCACTCATTCTCTCTCTTCATTTTCCACCACACAATTTATTCAATCAACCTACTTTTAACCCCACTCATTCTCTCTCCTCATTTTCTACCACACATTTTCCTTAGTTTATTCATTTTTCTTAGTTCTTGTGCCCACCTCATGGGTCTCAAGTGAGGTGGGACGGAGGGAGTATATATATATATATAGTATACTTTTAATATATAATGAAAGATATAAAGAAAGATTTTATTTTTATAACATAATGATACAATAGTAGCAGTCGATGAAAATCTGGGTAAATATCGCCATTGTTGGAGATCTGAAAATTTGATTTTTGAGTTGTTAGGGTTTAGGACGGCAAACGTTTTGAGCAGTAATTAAGATTAAAAAGACATTTTGTAATTTTGTAATGGGTATCCTAACCCTAACTACGTAATAAGTAAAAAATTACCTTAATTGCGAGATGAAAGAACAGAATTTGATGGTGGTTGCAACGGTCACTGCGGTGACTGTGGCTGTTATGAATTTTAGTAATTAGCAAGGGCAATTTGGTACTAGTTTAAATGTCAGTTTGGCCAAGGTTTAGTGGGTAGTTAGAGTTAGTTTTCTTCTCCAAAACTGCTATCATATATTTAGAGTTAGATGAACTGAGTTGGGCAGTTAAGGAATGAATGTTTTCTTTGTTTTTCTCTTTCAATTTCCCTGTTATTGTTTTGTGTATTTCCTTGTTTGTTAAATCAGATTTAGAGGTATTACATCTGGCATCAGAGCACTGATCCTCGGACGGGTGTTCATGGCGGAGGGTACTCAAACTCGATTGAAGACTATGGACGATCGAGTAACGACGCAGGAAGTTCGATTGACCGATTTAGCAAAGGTAGTGAAGGGAAACCATGAATTGGTTATGAAGGAAATGAAGGAATCCCAAGGCAGAGTGGAGGGAGAGATGGGTTTGATGAAGGGGGTGTTAGAAGGGTTGAAGATGGCAGTGGAGGGACTGAGTCACGGAGGAAACCCAAGCAATAATCAATCGACTGAAGCAAGAGATGGGACCAGTTCAGGTGGATTTCGACCATATTCCACGAGCCCCCATGTTACAGTAACTCCTACAAGCGGCATTCCAGTAACTCCACCACCTCGAACCAGTCAATTCACAGTTCCGGTATGTAGTCCGTTACCTTTTTTCCCCTCAGTCAATTTACCACCATTCCCACCAAATTTTTCAACTATCCCACCAGCATACACTTCTGTAACAACAGCACCGTATTCCAATTTACCACCGTACCCAAATGTTTCCAGCCACTACACAGCCGTCACTTCACCATTTACACAAGGTCCATCTTCGTCATCCCCACCTGTTTACTCTGGATACAGCCCACATCAGAATACTTCACATCAACCCAAAATTGATTTTCCTATATTTGGAGGAAAAGACCCTTATGATTGGATTAGTAAATGCTTGTCTTATTACCAAGTTCACCCAACTGATGAGTACCAGAAGGTCGTGATAGCATCCATTCATCTCGATGGTCATGCTAGTAGGTGGTATCGAAATCACATAATTGGACGAGCACCAATGAATTGGGAAGAGTTTGTAAGAGAGGTGTTGGCGCGATTTCGCCCCTTGCCACATGAGAACGTGTTTGGGAGTTCACAAACTGGAACGGTGGCGGATTACCAAGATAACTTTGAGGAATTAAAAGGGCAGATGATGTTACAAAATGGGTCACTTACAGAAATAGAGGCCATGAATTATTATATTGGTGGGCTAAGGGAGGATTTGCTAACATGGTTCAATCTGGGAATCCAACATCACTTCACCAAGCTTTTGGGTTGGCTCGATTACACGAGTCTACAATAGACTTGTGGGAGCGACAAGGAAAGTTGATAATTAAGGGTTCAAGTGGGACCCAATATGGGGGAATCTATAGTCAAAAGAACACCAGTTTTTCTACGGATTTTTTCCCAAGCCGTACAACTTCGCTTAATTCAGGAGGAGGGATAAGCATAAAGGCTCATGGGACGTCACCTACGCAGTCCATGGTTAGTTCTACAGGAGAAAAAAAATTAACTCCCAAGGAATGGCAAAGCCGAAGAGAGAGAGGCCTTAGCTTCAATTGCGATGAGAAGTTTACTCCTGGGCACAAATGCAGCCAGCGACAATTGTATTTCATTGAAGAGGAAGAGGAGGGTGTTACCGTCGAACAACAGGGAAGTGCTGGAGAGTGTTTGTTGGAAAAAGAATGTGTTACTGCTGGTACGGAATTAGGGGGTACAAAAATTTCGCTACATGCATTAGCAGGTAACACAACGACGGGAACAATGAGGTTGAAAGGATCCAGCAAAGGTGGACCAGTGACTGTTCTGATAGATACTGGCAGTACGCACAATTTTGTGGACACCAAAATAGTTGAGCGAAGTGGATGTGCTATTGAAATAACAACACCATTTGTGGTGTCGGTAGCAGATGGGTCAAAAATTGTAAGTACGCATAAATGTCCTAGGTTTGAATGGGAATTTCAAGGACATAAATTTATTACTGAAGTTCGAGTCATTGATTTGGGGGGATGTGATGCCGTGTTAGGAGTTCAGTGGTTACACGAGGTTGGGCCAGTCACCTTCGACTTTGCAGCAATGCAGCTGACCATTAATCATAAAGGGAGCGCGGTAATGTTGCAGAGTGAGCGTAAAGATCAAGCTCCCATAATTAAAATGATGACAATTCAGTCATTGGTTAAATACTTAAGAAATGAGCCTTCTTGTATTGCTGGAATTTTATTTATGATTGAGGAGAATGAGATATCTATGGCACCAACATGGATAGAGCCAACGTTACTGGAGTTTGGGGACTTATTCGGAGAGCCTACTGGGTTACCACCAACCCGCAGGCAGGACCATAAAATAGTGCTCAAACCTGGGAGCAAGCCGGTTAATTTGCGGGTGTATAGGTACCCCCATATATAGAAGGAGAGCACGTGAAACACTTGAAGATGCTGCATTGAGCCACAACAAGTTTCCTCAGCTTTGGACTTGAGGACAAGTCCAATCTCAAAGGGGGATCCATTGTTATGAATTTTAGTAATTAGCAAGGGCAATTTGGTACTAGTTTAAATGTCAGTTTGGCCAAGGTTTAGTGGGTAGTTAGAGTTAGTTTTCTTCTCCAAAACTGCTATCATATATTTAGAGTTAGATGAACTGAGTTGGGCAGTTAAGGAATGAATGTTTTCTTTGTTTTTCTCTTTCAATTTCCCTGTTATTGTTTTGTGTATTTCCTTGTTTGTTAAATCAGATTTAAAGGTATTACAGTGGCCTTGACGAACACGGCCAGTGGAGGCGGAAGCATTTCACGGCGAGATGAGGAGATTGCTGTTAAGGGTTTCGTAGGTGTATCGTGCCCCCAGTGACACCTTTAGGCAAGGATCTTGGCTTAAATAAGTACTACATTAAAATTTTAGGAAAAGCAATGAGGCACAAATAAAGTCCCAAAATCTTGCTCACAAAATAAGGTAATCATATTTAATTAGTTGTATCGATAATGGACCTGTCACATTCTAATTAAATGCACCAATAAAATCATTATACCTAAAATTTTGTGAGCAAATTTTTGTGACTTTTTTGTGCCCATAGTATTATTCCAAAAAAATGCATCAAAAATCACTGAACCATTAAAAGCCGCACTCAACATTCAACGTCTAGCTCTCAATGTTATCAAGCTCACCCTACCTTCAAATCACCCTATAATGTATTAAGCATCAAGCGCGTAATGGTATCAGACTCAACCTTAGTTTATTCCGTGACTAAAAAGTGTGATCGCGAGGTCGGGGACCGGGGTCAAGGTGTTGCAAAGTGGTGTCAGACCAAAACCCCATCCGTAAAACTTGCGAGCTCACTTGGGATTACGGTTTGGGTATTGTTCAGGCTTTGTTAGGGACGACAAAGATTTGAGTGACGGAGATTGTGATATTTCTCATCCTACATTAGAAATATGTAGTATTTGATTGTGATATACAAGCATCCACAATATTACTAATGGACATCAATAACATATACTCCCTCTGTCCCGCCCGACTTAAGATTCTTGGTCAAGCAATTTATACTTTGACCAACAATTTGAACAAAAATAATTATCTTAATGAAAATCTAAAAATAGTTATTTAACTTATTATTAATCGTGATATAATAACAAGTTTTAAATTTTTATTAGTATCATTATATTTCTTCAAATATTTGGTTAAAGTATAAATTGTTTGACCAAGAATCCTAAGTCGGGTGGGACGGAGGGAGTATGAACTTTTAAGTAAGTCTATCAGACATTAATTATATTCAAGTTGTTTGTGCTTATGTGAAACTTATATAGCAAACTGGGTTTTCAAGCTAGGGGCCATATTGGTTAATGGCTAAAAAGAAAAAAGTGTTTTGCTGATTATAACGGATTTTTTTTTTTTGAGAAAATTTTGGGGGAAACTAGTTTCTCCATAAGTTATAAAAAGTCCTGTTTTCATAGGGGTTAAAGTTTAGGGTTTAAGGTTTAGTGTTTAGACCTTTTAGACCATGAGCAATAGTCTCAACCCCCCAAAAACATTCAACTACCTTAGTATCACTCCACCTCATCTTTTCTCTCCATCCATTTAAGAGTAAACTACCAAATTGACCCGCGTACTATTCCAGATTTTCACTTTGACATACGTACAATCGAAACAACAAAAGCAACATGCGTACTATTGATAAATTAACAAAAATAACCAAAATCGTTACGAGTGTTAATAAATGTTAACTGGTGTTAGTAATTTAACAGATATCATTACCAAACTTTTCAAATGAAAATTATGTAAAAAATATACTTTCATTAACCCACCACCACCACTTCACCACCACCATCCCCATTACCACAGTCACCATTAATTTCATGAAAGTCCTCATACATCATGTAATCAAAACAACAGTTTTTTAAAAAGATAAAGGGGTTACCCTATGACAAGAAAGGAAGGGAGTTGCAATGTTGCATCACAGAGGAAGAAAGAGTGTAGACGAAGAGAGGGTGAGACAAGAAAGGGGGGGGGGGAGACCAGATATTTAGGTGGAGGTTGTTGTTGGTCGCCGGAAATTGGAGAGATCTGATGGGTTGGCAGAAAGGGATGGGATGGCGAAGGTAGGAACGGGAAAGGGAAAGGGGAAGGGGAATATGATAAAACCCTAGAGCTACCCTCTTCCAAATCCCAATCCGTCGAAGCCCAATCCCCAAATTTACATACACAGTCCCCGAAATTCGCCGGCAATCGAACCCATTCGTGTCTCTAATTTTCAGTGATTGTTGATCTTTAAAGGCTCGCCACTAAATGTTTTCAATACCGCCGGAGCACCGAAAGAAATTTTCCGCCGAAACTCAAGCTCTCTGTTACTGCTGCAGTTTCGATTGTGCTTGGCGTTGATTGCGAGCCGGAATGAGTCGACCCGGAGCGAATCATTCATGGGGAGAACCCCTTATTCCAACAGGGAAGAAAATTCTAGGAGGAGAGGGTAGTCGGGTGGTGGTCGGTGGGAAAAGAGTGACTGGAGAAGATGTTTGAGAAATCTATTGGGTCAAAAAAATTTATGCAGATGTAGGTCTGGGGCTAGCCTGTATAGAAAAGGGGGCTCCGCTTAATGTCTAAATTAAAAATTTCCATTTTAGCCCTTTATATTTATGGGGTTGATTTGAATATGTTGATTGTACTGTCCGTTAAATTAGTAATGCCAGTTAACTTTTATAACATTTGTTGGTCCCAGAGGGCAACAAGGGTATAGAACCGCTAGAGGGGGTGAATAGCGGTTTGAAAACTTTTCGAAAATACCCTTGAAAATCAACCGAGTACTTATCAGTTTGATTAACTGCGGTTTAAAGCACTTAAACCGAACTGATAAAATGCACAGCGGAGTTTTGCGGTTTGGCCAAAATGATAGTTAAAGAGTTGGGCGGTTTGACTCGGGTTGAAAACACAATGATGCAACCGATAAGTTCAACTTGAAGATCAAAGGAAAAACACAATTCACTTTTCAAGTCATTTCGTATGGGTTTAAGTTATAGACCACAAACGGAAAAGTAAATAGCAAGACAGAAAATAAAAGATCAAACACACAATTTGAAGAGGTTCGTTCTTAAATGAACTACGTCCTCTACCTAGATGGTTAGTCTAGGATTTTCTAATAGCTATGAGACTTGTATTAATTCAGAGGAGGTTTTACAAGATAAATCTAAACTCTAAACAATAAGTCTATCATAAGCTATGAAAATAATAACCGGTGTTTTCGAAGTATATAATCTATATGATCATATAAGTCGGGTGTGTGTGTGTAACGACCCCAAAATCCGTTTTATTTATTTTATAATTATTTTATATTTTTGAGAATTTTAAATTTAAAATTATGTGTGCATTTTATTTGTTGCATCATATTAAATGAACTTGCACATTTTATTTGATTATTTGTGTTAGTTAAAATGTTAGTAGTAAAGTTTATTTGGGGAGTTAAGTTGTTAGTGGGAAATTATGGGGGTTTTATTAAAAATGTGAGTTTAGGGGTTTAAAGGTTTAAAATAGAATTTGAGGGGTTGTTGTGAAACTTGGAAAAGATTATTATCTCCCTAACCCCTCCCCTCTCCCTGCGCATTTCACACACACTCACACACCTAGTTACTTTCTAAAAAAATTGACCTCCATTGTTGTAGAGAAGCAAAGGTAAGTTTTGTTCTTGTTGATTTTCCTTATTTTAATTTACTACTCCATTTTCAAATCTAATTATATATAAATGTTCAGGGTGTTGAATAGATTCTTTCTACCGGGTCAAATATTATTTTTTTGACACTTTTCTGAAAAATAGGTAAGTTACTAATCCCCCTTTAAATGTTAAAATGGTCATAAACATGCTTTATATGCTTAATATGTTGAAAAAAAGATGTTTTAGTATACTTTTTATATACTTGTAATTTTGGGACATAGGGAATAGTAAAACTTGTTATAGACTTGTTATTTGTGGGAAATGGGTATAGTAGTTTTGGTTTTGGGGGAGTATGAGATGATGCAACATTATATATGCTTTATATGTTATACTCCTACTCGTGGGACGGTAAAATAATATCTTTAGTTAAATGTTAAATAAATGTATTATAAAATTATACTATTACTTATGGGACGGGGAAAGAAGTGAAAGTATCCTAAAGTGGGTATATTAGTATATTAAAAATTATAATGATACTTGTGAAACGGAGGGAGTAGTAATAATTTGTTGCATGTGGGAAATGTTAATACAAATGGGTGTTGTAGTATTGTGAAAGTATAGTAATGTTGTTGTACCTAATAAAATGGATATAAACATGTTATATATGCCTAGTAGGTTGTGAAATAATGTTTTGGGTATGTTTTATTTATACTTGTAAATTTGGGACATAAGAAGTAGTATGGAAATGGTTCTTGTTGGGTGTTAGAATTGTTTAAAGACTGAATTTGTAGTCTTTGTATTAGTTGCAAATGTTAAGTGTTACAAGTACAAGAAATTTTGGGTTGTGAAACGAAAGGAGTGAACTTTGGTTAAGTTTTGGTCTGTCAGGTGATTTGGGCGGCCGCCCAAAAAGGGCGTGCGGCCTAACATCTATCTGAAAGGTTTTACTCTTGGGACAGAGTATTTTGGGCGGCCGCACAGCCCTGTTTGGGCGACCGCCCAGTCATCTGAAAAGTTTAGAACTTTCAAACCAAGGGATTTAAAGGTCAATCTTAGTCTAGTTTTTGGGTAGTGTCCTAAAGTAGTTAGATGATTGTTGTGGATCACTAAAGTGGTAGAATTGGTTCCTTTGTGAACACAAGTGTTGTGAAATGTGAGTAATGGATTAAGTGAGCATTGTTGAACATTTTGTAATGTGTTGAATGGTTCATCTTCTTGATGTGTTTGGCATGGTTCCCTACATTGGAATCATTGTCCTTGATTGTTGTTTAAGCAAGTATTTCTATAGGGTGCTTGCGTGTAAAGTCCAGCTGGTACTTTTGTGTGTGTTTGGGCAGTGATAGGGATTATAATGGTCTCACGAGCCAAGTACATTATAAGGCTCCTATCATTAGTTTCCCATTTTTAACCCCCTTCCTTAGGCCAAAGGTTGGGCACTTTGGGTTATGACTTTGTGTCATTTTCCCCGTTGTTGTTGTTGTTGTTGTTGTTTGGTTCCGGAACCCGTTTCAGCTCTTCGATGCTGCTCAGTTGATGCCTCTCAGATGGCTATTGTTTGGTTTGAGAACCTTGGCTCAGTATCCACGTATGAGTGTTTATTTCCGCTTTATGTGTTGTATGATGAGTTGGTCGTTATTTCCAACCGGTATGGGACGGTTGGCGATAGGGAGCCTCTCATATTATGTGCTATATGCTATATGATCATTTGTGGTATTGTTCCGTTATGTTTCTCATATTAGCATGTAATGTAGTTGCATTTTAGTAACTTACTGAGATTTATTCTCACCCTTATTTGTTTACCGTTTTAGATAAGAAGGAGTCCAGGGAATAGGTCACAGCACAGGGAGGACGTCGGTAAAGAGATCTTTGGTAAGACTTTTGGGAAGTGATGTGTATAAAGGATACATTATGTAAATGTAATACCTTTAGGGTAGTGTACCCGTGACTCAGTTATTTGTATCATCTCTTTTAGTAGGTGTTCGTGTTTGTAAATTTTATAAGTAAAGTTTGTTATAGCCAAGTGGCTAAGTACTCATTTGAGAAAGTTTGTTTTGTGACTTGTAGTCAAGTCTAATAAATGTTGTTTAGTCATATAAGACTTTTTATGAAAGTATATTTCGAAAAATTTTCTTAAAAATGTTTGTGACGTCTTCCGTGCGTGTCCCGGACGTGGGGCCAAGTAGGACCACGGGTCGGGGTGCGACAGTTGGTATCAGAGCTAGGTTGTAGATGGTCTAGAATGACTAAATGACCTAGGAGGGTAGTTGTGTATAGGGTAAGTAACGTTGAGAGTTTTATGCAGGTACTTATTGAAAATGGTTGGCACCGAAGGGAATCAGTCAGGGCCTTCAGGGTCGGGTAACGCTAGAGAAGAGGTTCGAGCACTGTTCCAAGGTATGTTTGAACCTGTCATGAAAATCATTGACGATATAGAGGAGCATAAAACCAAGATTGAAACCTCAGATGTGACAAAACGAGGAGAACAGGTAAAACCGCAACCCCAGCGTGGAGATAGTAGAGAATATCAAGGAACACCTTCGCAAGCTAGGTCATCTTTTCAAGGGCCGCATAATAGAGGAACTCGAAGTAAACGAGTATGTAACTACTGTCAAAGGATGGGACATTTAGAAGAAAAATGTTGGAAGAAGCAAGGCAAATGTTTGAGTTATGGTCAGTTGGGTCACTTTAAGAAGAGTTGCTTTAGATTTAAGAATCAGTTATCGGGAAGTGCAGTTGGGTCATCTCGGGGCCAAAAGAGGGATGCTTCAGGAAAGTTTAAGGTGCAAGATCGTGTTTCTTCCATCAATCAACAACCGATTTCAGATTCTTCTAATGTGACTGGAGGTATAATTTCTATGTCTAGTTTGAGAGCACACACACTTATAGACCCTGGCTCTTCGCATACTTGTGTGTTTGTGCATTGTGCTTCTTGATTGCATGTGTCTTCTGAGTCTTTACCTTATGTGTTAGATGTGTCTTCCTAAGGGGGAGTGTTAGAGGACCGATAAAGTGTCGTATACTTGTGATGTGTGTACATGTTTTATTTGCCGGTTTAGTGATGTTGTCATCACAAGATTTTGATGTTATGGTGGTGGAATTTTATATGCTAGTGTGTTTTAGTTAAGCATGGTATATATATGTGTTTAGCTTTCATGCTATTTAGGCATTAAGAAATTTGTAAATTGTTGTTGCAAGCTTGTGCCTGGTAGTTGGTTTATGGAGTTAGTAGTGAAAAATTTGCATTTAAATTGAAAGATATCTTCTCCTTGTGAGATTTTAAAATTATTTCCCTTGAGTGGTACTTGTTCTTGAGGAGAAACTTGGGTGATCTTGAGTGGTTGGGTGCTATGTTTGAGCAACATCAGAGATCAGTAATTGTTTAGTGGTTGATTTGAAGTGATTATCATTTGTTGAGAATTTTAGTTGAGTATATTTCAAAGATGGCTTTTATATCGGGTATGGACATCATGAATGGTGGTTATATAGTTTGAATTCTCATCTGCTTCAGTGGTATTGTTGGATACGTTGAATTGTAAAAGTAATCCTAGTCTGAGTTCTTTGAGAGCGGTAGCAGTTAGTAAAATCAGGGCAGAATGTCTTCATGTTAGAGGATATATTATTTTGAGGAAAGTTTCAACTCAGGCATAGGGTTGAGGATTTATTGATGGATTTCTAAGGTAGCTACACTGTTAACTACATAGCACAGAAAGATGCACTATCTCGATGGATTGGTAAGAGTGAACGAGTTTAATTGTTGTGAGTGTTAATTGATGAATCGAGAGTTGATGACAACTTCAGTATTGATATTTGCTTAATGGATTTAACTAGTACTACAATTATCTAGAGGATATGATTAGTGTTACTAATTTCTAGTGGATATGTCAAGCTTACCCTTATAGTGGATTTGATAAATTCATTATTCATAGAGATGCCTTAAAGAGTGATTGAGATGTTCATTGCTTCAGGATGGTACGGTAACAATGTGTGCTTTGAGAAGATTGATTCCTTATCAACAAAATTATCCTACCCATAAATTGAGATTTATTGCGATTATATATCCATTGCATTAGTGAATGACTTGATGGAGTTAGATTTGAAGTGTTTACCATATTATATCATCGGGAAAGGTATTGTGTTAGAGGATTCATTGACTTATAGTTCATGGGTGATAAAACTAAATGGGGAATGTTAGAAGAATTAACACTTTGGAGTCTTCGTGAGTTGAGACATGGTGTGACTTTGCGATTGTGAAAGCTTTAAATTTCTACTCTATTGAATAATATCAACTATCGAAAATTACTCGTGGAATGAATAATGACAGACAATAAGATTTTGTTCGTGGCTAGTGATGGAATTTTAACTTCTATAGCAGAGTATGTAGTCAACACTTAGTGGAATTAAACATGTATAACGGAGTTCAACTATAGATACTTGAAGGGATACACAAGACCAATTTAATTATGAATCCAAGTAGAAGTAGAGTATTGAGATAAATTCGAGGAGTTACCTTTAATTGTTTGATGCGAGGAATTCTAAGTATTCAACTAAGTCCTTGAGTTGTGAATAATCTGGAAGTAAATTATCAGTTGTCAGTTATTGTTCAGAAGATAGTTCGATTTCATGGGATGTCTACGAGCATGGTAATAGATATGGGTTCCTTATTTACATCTTGATTTTGGCAAGCATTTCAGAAGACCTGGGGTTCGGAATTGAGACTTAGTATGACTTTCACCCTCAGTCAGATGGTCAGTTAAAAATAACCATTCAGATTCTTGAGAACTTATTTAGTTGATTCTAAGAATTCGAGGGATATACCTTTACTTCTCGTGGAGTTGTTTAATATGTCAGTTCTTTTGAGATTTGGGAAAGAGCTAGAGGTTGAGTTTATCGTCTTGTGTTACTTCCTTCTCTCGACGAGGTTGATAATGAGTTCCATGTGTTGATGCCACGCAATTGTGTTTATGATTCTTCTCCGATATGTCTAAAGTTTTAGAGGATATTGAACTCAGTATGGAGTTTCGGGATTGAAATGAAAGGAAGTATCCTGGGTTGTTTGAGGGTTGAGGTAAACAATCCTAAAATTCGGGTCGAATTTTCTTTAAGGGGGAGTGAGTGTAACGACCCCAAAATCCGTTTTATTTATTTTATAATTATTTTATATTTTTGAGAATTTTAAATTTAAAATTACGTGTGCATTTTATTTGTTGCATCATATTAAATGAACTTGCACATTTTATTTGATTATTCGTGTTAGTTAAAATGTTAGTAGTAAAGTTTATTTGGGGAGTTAAGTTGTTAGTGGGAAATTATGGGGGTTTTATTGAAAATGTGAGTTTAGGGGTTTAAAGGTTTAAAATAGAATTTGAGGGGTTGTTGTGAAACTTGGAAAAGATTATTATCTCCCTAACCCCTCCCCTCTCCCTGCGCATTTCACACACACTCACACACCTAGTTACTTTCTAAAAAAATTGACCTCCATTGTTGTAGAGAAGCAAAGGTAAGTTTGTTCTTGTTGATTTTCCTTATTTTAATTTACTACTCCATTTTCAAATCTAATTATATATAAATGTTCAGGGTGTTGAATAGATTCTTTCTACCGGGTCAAATATTATTTTTTTGACACTTTTCTGAAAAATAGGTAAGTTACTAATCCCCCTTTAAATGTTAAAATGGTCATAAACATGCTTTATATGCTTAATATGTTGAAAAAAAGATGTTTTAGTATACTTTTTATATACTTGTAATTTTGGGACATAGGGAATAGTAAAACTTGTTATAGACTTGTTATTTGTGGGAAATGGGTATAGTAGTTTTGGTTTTGGGGGAGTATGAGATGATGCAACATTATATATGCTTTATATGTTATACTCCTACTCGTGGGACGGTAAAATAATATCTTTAGTTAAATGTTAAATAAATGTATTATAAAATTATACTATTACTTATGGGACGGGGAAAGAAGTGAAAGTATCCTAAAGTGGGTATATTAGTATATTAAAAATTATAATGATACTTGTGAAACGGAGGGAGTAGTAATAATTTGTTGCATGTGGGAAATGTTAATACAAATGGGTGTTGTAGTATTGTGAAAGTATAGTAATGTTGTTGTACCTAATAAAATGGATATAAACATGTTATATATGCCTAGTAGGTTGTGAAATAATGTTTTGGGTATGTTTTATTTATACTTGTAAATTTGGGACATAAGAAGTAGTATGGAAATGGTTCTTGTTGGGTTGTTAGAATTGTTTTAAAGACTGAATTTGTAGTCTTTGTATTAGTTGCAAATGTTAAGTGTTACAAGTACAAGAAATTTTGGGTTGTGAAACGAAAGGAGTGAACTTTGGTTAAGTTTTTGGTCTGTCAGGTGATTTGGGCGGCCGCCCAAAAAGGGCGTGCGGCCTAACATCTATCTGAAAGGTTTTACTCTTGGGACAGAGTATTTTGGGCGGCCGCACAGCCCTGTTTGGGCGACCGCCCAGTCATCTGAAAAGTTTAGAGCTTTCAAACCAAGGGATTTAAAGGTCAATCTTAGTCTAGTTTTTGGGTAGTGTCCTAAAGTAGTTAGATGATTGTTGTGGATCACTAAAGTGGTAGAATTGGTTCCTTTGTGAACACAAGTGTTGTGAAATGTGAGTAATGGATTAAGTGAGCATTGTTGAACATTTTGTAATGTGTTGAATGGTTCATCTTCTTGATGTGTTTGGCATGGTTCCCTACATTGGAATCATTGTCCCTGATTGTTGTTTAAGCAAGTATTTCTATAGGGTGCTTGCGTGTAAAGTCCAGCTGGTACTTTTGTGTGTGTTTGGGCAGTGATAGGGATTATAATGGTCTCACGAGCCAAGTACATTATAAGCTCCTATCATTAGTTTCCCATTTTTAACCCCCTTCCTTAGGCCAAAGGTTGGGCACTTTGGGTTATGACTTTGTGTCATTTTCCCCGTTGTTGTTGTTGTTGTTGTTGTTTGGTTCCGGAACCCGTTTCAGCTCTTCGATGCTGCTCAGTTGATGCCTCTCAGATGGCTATTGTTTGGTTGAGAACCTTGGCTCAGTATCCACGTATGAGTGTTTATTTCCGCTTTATGTGTTGTATGATGAGTTGGTCGTTATTTCCAACCGGTATGGGACGGTTGGCGATAGGGAGCCTCTCATATTATGTGCTATATGCTATATGATCATTTGTGGTATTGTTCCGTTATGTTTCTCATATTAGCATGTAATGTAGTTGCAGTTTAGTAACTTACTGAGATTTATTCTCACCCCTTATTTGTTTACCGTTTTAGATAAGAAGGAGTCCAGGGAATAGGTCACAGCACAGGGAGGACGTCGGTAAAGAGATCTTTGGTAAGACTTTTGGGAAGTGATGTGTATAAAGGATACATTATGTAAATGTAATACCTTTAGGGTAGTGTACCCGTGACTCAGTTATTTGTATCATCTCTTTTAGTAGGTGTTCGTGTTGTAAATTTTATAAGTAAAGTTTGTTATAGCCAAGTGGCTAAGTACTCATTTGAGAAAGTTTGTTTTGTGACTTAAAGTCATGTTGTTTAGTCATATAAGACTTTTTATGAAAGTATATTTCGAAAAAAATTTTCTTAAAAATGTTTGTGACGTCTTCCGTGCGTGTCCCGGACGTGGGCAAGTAGGACCACGGGTTTCGGGGTGCGACAGTTGGTATCAGAGCTAGGTTGTAGATGGTCTAGAATGACTAAATGACCTAGGAGGGTAGTTGTGTATAGGGTAAGTAACGTTGAGAGTTTTATGAGGTATTATTGAAAATGGTTGGCACCGAAGGGAATCAGTCAGGGCCTTCAGGGTCGGGTAACGCTAGAGAAGAGGTTCGAGCACTGTTCCAAGGTATGTTTGAACCTGTCATGAAAATCATTGACGATATAGAGGAGCATAAAACCAAGATTGAAACCTCAGATGTGACAAAACGAGGAGAACAGGTAAAACCGCAACCCCAGCGTGGAGATAGTAGAGGAATATCAAGGAACACCTTCGCAAGCTAGGTCATCTTTTCAAGGGCCGCATAATAGAGGAACTCGAAGTAAAACGAGTATGTAACTACTGTCACAAGGATGGGACATTTAGAAGAAAAATATTGGAAGAAGCAAGGCAAATGTTGAGTTATGGTCAGTTGGGTCACTTTCAGAAGAGTTGCTTTAGATTTAAGAATCAGTTATCGGGAAGTGCAGCTGGTCATCTCGGGCCAAAAGAGGGATGCTTCAGGAAAGGTTAGGTGCAAGATCGTGTTTCTTCCATCATCAACAACAGATTTCAGATTCTTCTAATGTGACTGGAGGTATAATTTCTATGTCTAGTTTGAGAGCACACACACTTATAGACCCTGGCTCTTCGCATATTGTGTGTTTGTGCATTATGCTTCTTGATTGCATGTGTCTTCTGAGTCTTTACCTTATGTGTTAGATGTGTCTTCCTAAGGGGGACGTGTTAGAGGAAACGATAAAGTGTCGTATACTTGTGATGTGCGTACATGTTTTATTTGCCGGTTAGTGATGTTGTCATCACAAGATTTTGATGTTATGGTGGTGGAATTTTATATGCTAGTGTGTTTTAGTTAAGCATGGTATATATATGTGTTTAGCTTCATGCTATTTAGGCATTAAGAAATTTGTAAATTGTTGTTGCAAGTGTGCCTGGTAGTTGGTTTATGGAGTAGTAGTGAAAAATTTGCATTTAAATTGAAAGATATCTTCTCCTTGTGAGATTTTAAAATTATTTCCCTTGAGTGGTACTGTTCTGAGGAGAACCTTGGGTGATCTTGAGTGGTTGGGTGCTATGTTTGAGGCACATCAGAGATCAGTAATTGTTTAGTGGTTGATTTGAAGTGATTATCATTTGTTGAGAATTTTAGGTTGAGTATATTTCAAAGATGGCTTTTATATCGGGTATGGACATCATGAATGGTGGTATATAGTTTGAATTCTCATCTGCTTCAGTGGTATTGTTGGATACGTTGAATTGTAAAAGTAATCCTAGTCTGAGTTCTTTGAGAGCGGTTAGCAGTTTGTAAAATCAGGGCAGAATGTCTTCATGTTAGAGGATATATTATTTGAGGAAAGTTTCAACTCAGGCATTGAGGATTATTGATGGATTTCTAAGGTAGCTACACTGTTAACTACATAGCACAGAAAGATGCACTATCTCGATGGATTGGTAAGAGTGAACGAGTTTAATTGTTGTGAGTGTTTAATTGATGAATCGAGAGTGATGACAACTTCAGTATTGATATTGCTAATGGATTTAACTAGTACTACAATTATCTAGAGATATGATTAGTGTTACTAATTCTAGTGGATATGTCAAGCTTACCCTTATAGTGGATTTGATAAATTCATTATTCATAGAGATGCATTAAAGAGTGATTGAGATGTTCATTGCTTCAGGATGGTACGGTAACAATGTGTGCTTTGAGAAGATTGATTCCTTATCAACAAAATATTCACTACCCATAAATTGAGATTTATTGCGATTATACATCCATTGCATTAGTGAATGAATTTGATGGAGTTAGATTTGAAGTGTTTTACCATATATATCATCGGGAAAGGTATTGTGTTAGAGGATTCATTGACTATAGTTCATGGGTGATAAAACTAAATGGGGAATTTTAGAGGAATTAACACTTGGAGTCTTCGTGAGTTGAGACATGGTGTGACTTTGCGATTGTGAAAGCTTTAAATTTCTACTCTATTGAATAATATCAACTATCGAAAATTACTCGTGGAATGAATAATGACAGACAATAAGATTTTGTTCGTGGCTAGTGATGGAATTTTAACTTCTATAGCAGAGTATGTAGTCAACACTTAGTGGAATTAAACATGTATAACGGAGTTCAACTATAGATACTTGAAGGGATACACAAGACCAATTTAATTATGAATCAAGTAGAAGTAGAGTATTGAGATAAATTCGAGGAGTTACCTTTAATTGTTTGATGCGAGGAATTCTAAGTATTCAACTAAGTCCTTGAGTTGTGAATAATCTGGAAGTAAATATCAGTTGTCAGTTATTTGTTCAGAAGATAGTTCGATTTCATGGGATGTCTACGAGCATGGTAATAGATATGGGTTCCTTATTTACATCTTGATTTTGGCAAGCATTTCAGAAGACCTGGGGTTCGGAAATTGAGACTTAGTATGACTTTCACCCTCAGTCAGATGGTCAGTTAAAAATAACCATTCAGATTCTTGAGAACTTATTTAGTTATTCTAAGAATTCGAGGGATATACCTTTACTTCTCGTGGAGTGTTTAATATGTCAGTTCTTTTGAGATTTTGGAAAGAGCTAGAGGTTGAGTTTATCGTCTTGTGTTACTTCCTTCTCTCGACGAGGTTGATAATGAGTTCCATGTGTTGATGCCAGGCAATTGTGTTTATGATTCTTCTCCGATATGTCTAAAGTTTTAGAGGATATTGAACTCAGTATGGAGTTTCGGGATTGAAATGAAAGGAAGTATCCTGGGTTGTTGAGGGTTGAGGTAAACAATCCTAAAATTCGGGTCGAATTTTCTTTAAGGGGGGGAGTGAGTGTAACGACCCAAAAATCCGTTTTATTTATTTTATAATTATTTTATATTTTTGAGAATTTAAAATTTAAAATTATGTGTGCATTTTATTTGTTGCATCATATTAAATGAACTTGCACATTTTATTTGATTATTCGTGTTAGTTAAAATGTTAGTAGTAAAGTTTATTTGGGAGTTAAGTTGTTAGTGGAAAAATTAGGGGTTTTATTGAAAATGTGAGTTTAGGGGTTTAAAGGTTTAAAATAGAATTTGAGGGGTTGTTGTGAAACTTGGAAAAGATTATTATCTCCCTAACCCCTCCCCTCTCCCTGCGCATTTCACACACACTCACACACCTAGTTACTTTCTAAAAAAATTGACCTCCATTGTTGTAGAGAAGCAAAGGTAAGTTTTGTTCTTGTTGATTTTCCTTATTTTAATTTACTACTCCATTTTCAAATCTAAGTATATATAAATGTTAAGGGTGTTGAATAGATTCTTTCTACGGGTCAAATATTATTTTTTTGCCACTTTTCTGAAAAAATAGTAAGTTAGTTACTAATCCCCTTTAAATGTTAAAATGGTCATAAACATGCTTATAGCTTAATATGTTGAAAAAAGATGTTTTAGTATACTTTTTATATACTTGTAATTTTGGGACATAGGGAATAGTAAAACTTGTTATAGACTTGTTATTTGTGGGGAAATGGGTATAGTAGTTTTGGTTTGGGGGAGTATGAGATGATGCAACATTATATATGCTTTATATGTTATACTCCTACTCGTGGGACGGTAAATAATATCTTTAGTTAAATGTTAAATAAATGTATTATAAAAATTATACTATTACTTATGGACGGGGAAAGAAGTGAAAGTATCCTAAAGTGGGTATATTAGTATATTAAAAATTATAATGATACTTGTGAAACGGAGGGAGTAGTAATAATTGTTGCATGTGGGAAATGTTAAACAAATGGGTGTTGTAGTATTGTGAAAGTATAGTAATTTTGTGTTGTACCTAATAAAATGGATATAAACATGTTATATATGCCTAGTAGGTTGTGAAATAATGTTTTGGGTATGTTTTATTTATACTGTAAATTTGGGACATAAGAAGTAGTATGGAAATGGTTCTTGTTGGGTGTTAGAATGGTTTAAGACTGAATTTGTAGTCTTTGTATTAGTTGCAAATGTTAAGTGTTACAAGTACAAGAATTTTGGGTGTGAAACGAAAGGAGTGAACTTTGGTTAAGTTTTGGTCTGTCAGGTGATTTGGGCGGCCGCCAAAAAGGGCGTGCGGCCTAACATCTATCTGAAAGGTTTTACTCTTGGGACAGAGTATTTTGGGCGGCCGCACAGCCCTGTTTGGGCGACCGCCCAGTCATCTGAAAAGTTAGAGCTTTCAAACCAAGGGATTTAAAGGTCAATCTTAGTCTAGTTTTTGGGTAGTGTCCCTAAAGTAGTTAGATGATTTTTGTGGATCACTAAAGTGGTAGAATTGGTTCCTTGTGAACACAAGTGTTGTGAAATGTGAGTAATGGATTAAGTGAGCATTGTTGAACATTTTGTAATGTGTTGAATGGTTCATCTTCTTGATGTGTTTGGCATGGTTCCCTACATTGGAATCATTGTCCCTGATTGTTGTTTAAGCAAGTATTTCTATAGGGTGCTTGCGTGTAAAGTCCAGTGGTACTTTTGTGTGTGTTGGGCAGTGATAGGGATTATAATGGTCTCACGAGCCAAGTACATTATAAGGCTCCTATC